>NAJQ01000314.1:0-32339 GCA_005059865.1 Friedmanniomyces simplex
GTCTGTCTGTTCGCGGCGCCGAAGTCCTGTTGCTGCGTGCCCTGCCCCACAGGCCTGGGCGGGGTCCCGTACCCGTTCTCGTTCCGCTGGCCCATGTTGGCCGCCGCGAGTAAAGTTCGGTGGTTCCCGGCCCCTGCCGCCGCGGCCGCGGCGGCGAGGACTTGCGTCGGACTGCTGCGGCTGCCGCTCAGACTCACGCTCTTGGGCGCCATGGCGGCGATGGCGGCCAAGCAGTCTTCGCGGGTCCATCGCTTCATCATGGCATCCCTGCTCTTGCCTAATACCGCAGGGTCCGGGAGCGGCTTCGCGGTCAAGTAACTGCCGGTACGATCCATGGTTGTCGGTAGCGTGAAGCTCCGGCCCGGACTACCAGGAGCTGAAGGCGCGGGACTCACGACAGTCGCCTCGTAGTGCTCCAGTACCGCATCAACGAGTCCCTGCCGATCGTCGAACGCTTTTAGCTCCTCGTGCGCTACCACCTGCTCAGCCAGAACCTTCTCACCCTGGTTCGAAACCATCTTGTTCTTGATGGAATGCAGCGGCAAAGGTGGATATTCCACCTCCCGCACCCATATCCCGTGGCCTTTCCTCCTCGCCACCTCCTGCAAGATCGCCTTTCCCACACTCTCCTGTTCAAAGTCAAACACCTCGACCAGAGCCCATAGGTACCCATGCACCAATGTGCCGATCCTGACTTTCCCGACTGGAGACTCGACCCTAGCGATCTCCTCTTGCAGCGCAAAGATCATCGGCAGGCCGCTCGCTACGGCATTGATGCCGAGTCGCTTGATCAGGGTCGCTAGCAGCGTCGATTGCATGACGATATCACGCGGCGATGTGGCGGCGAATTGCAGCGCGTTCTCGTAGTTAGCGAGATGCAGTAGTTGTAGGAACGTCTGCTGCGACGAAGTCTTCTTCGTGGCGTTGCTCTGAACGCGGTCTTTGGTCGCCGAGGCGTTGCTGACAGCCCGGCGGGCCAGTGTCGTGCCATTTGCCGGGGCACCTGCGGTAGGCTCATGTGCCTTCTTCCTTGGCGACGGCTTGCAAACGTCCAAGCGAAAATCGCTCTTCTTCGTTTCCAGCTCGAGCCAGATAATCAGCGCGTTAGCGTACGCCATGCGTACGTCCGCGGATGGGTCTCGCAGGAGCCACTGCGTGCCTTCCCAAATTGTGATATGTACCGGGTTGCGGCTATCTGCTACGCCACTGGAGTTCCGTGCTCGAGATGAATTGGCCACCTTGATGATGTCGCGGACGAGTTCCAGCGCGAGTTGCCTCGCAGTGTCAAAGCTGAAGAAACCGCTGGTGCTGTTGGGGCGCTCGCGGGCGGAGAGACTGGCGTTGGAAGCCACCTCGTTCACTGCTGACCGAGGCTCTTCGATCGCCGCAGCGGTAGCGACGGGGTTTTGCTGACCGACAGGCGCTGGACTGGGCTTCAGTCGCATCAGTATGGCGGATATCATATCCGAGATCTGGTCAGTGTAGTATACGTGAGTGGCGAGGTCGGCTATGCAAGCCTTCAGGTTATCGATGAGGCCCATATGTGCTTCGGAAGGTACTGTACCGCCCACTCCCGAGCCAGATGATGTGGTCGGTCTGAGGTCGTCGCCGCTAGGGGCTGTTGTTGTGGGTTGCCCGCTATATTGTAGCACACGCAGCGTCTGCTGAATCAAGCCAAGCAGTACGTCCATCACCGACAGCCCGATCAGGTTAAGGTCTGATCGCAGAACGCTGTCAACCAGAGTAGCGTAAAGTACGTGCTGGCGCAGGTCGCGCTCCTTCAGCGGAAGATGAACCAGCGTCTCCACAGTAGTGACGAGCAGAATGAACCGATCTTGCACCGGTGTCCATGTGGTGCAGAGTTCGAAGGCTTTGACCGCCCAGCTGTCAACTAACTGGTCTGATGCCGCCTTCTCAGAAGTCTGAGGTCGTCGATAGTTCTGAAGATCGCCCAAATACCTCAATACGGAGATAATAGCCGAACGTGTCTGGGCTCTGTTCTCGCTGGTGAAGGCTGCTTTGAGGCAGCCGAGGGCCAATAGAGCGACACCTTCTTCAGCCAACTTATCGGCATCCTGCGCTGTCCCCTCTGCGGCACGTGGATCGACATCTGCCGATGTTCTTTCTCCGCCGGTGTGAGTGCGGATGGTAGCCATGCTCTGCCTACGGTTCACAGCCTTGTCCTTCTCCTCGTCCTCATTCTGTTTGCTGAGCTGCACCAGGTGCTCCAAGTATGCCGCATTGTCGCCGCGTAGATTGCTGAGCACGGCGGGTATGGCGATGGTGAGCAGCTGCCTGCCACTTTCGAAAGCCAGCGCGTCTGATGAGATGACGCTCTTCGTTGCGTGCAGTCCAATCTCACGCAGCCGTATACCGTCGTGGATAGGCACCGGCGTGGTGTTCTTGCCCAACTTCTTGGCGCCGGCCTTGTGCGCGAACTCGGCATACTGCCCGACCACCTTCTCATACAGCTCGCGATACTCATGGTCCGCCGCCAACACCGCCTGGTCCTGGTGTTTGCAGAATACACTCCACGTGATCTGGGTCGCCTCAAGAAGGCTGATGTCGTTCGTATTCTGCAGGATGCCGCTGATGATGCGCATCACATAAGGCGCGATAAGGGCGAACGGGCTGCCTTCGCCCACCACCTTATTCTCCAGCAGCGCCGTCAAGATCTGCAACGTGACCAGAACCCGCGCGGACTGTGCTTTGTAGACATCGTGCTCCGTCTTGCGCTCGAGGAAGCTGCCGACCTTCTGGAGCTTGCTGCGGCGCGTGCTCGCGTAGTAGAGGAGATAGCTGAGTTCGGAGCCGTTCGGCTTGACGTCTGCCGCGCTGTTCTTCGGTAGGCGTGGGTAGCATTTGAGGATCAGGAGCTGATGCTTTGGGCGCAGCTTCTGGCGCAACGAGTCCATGTGGGCGGGAAGGTGAGTTTTTGGCGGCATCTTCGTCGCGCGGGCGATGTCGCCGTGATCGCCTGTCGTGCTTGCCCTCTAAGCAAAGCACGCGACGAGGACATTGCGTAGTCTGGAAAGCATGTTGTTGGGGAGCTGCTTCCGTGGTTGCATTGTTGTATCTGTGTTGGTGTTCATGTCATCAGAAGAGCTGTCATCGGAAGCAAATCGACTCGGCTTCGGGCAAAAAAACGTGGCCGACGCCCGCGCACGGCGTCAAGCTCCAAGCCCTGCATGCTGACTACTCCTCCATATAACCACCACCACATGCTTCCAAGAGCCATAGCGTTGGAGAAAAGGTCCAACATGACATCCCCAAGGATAAACCGGTGCGCATACCACACACAACGGGCCTCTCGACTTGACTTGGGCTGTACAGCAATGCACCTCATCAACAAGGCGACATTAAATCTCCCGGACCTCGCCCACGGCTCGACCTTGTCCAGACATACAATTATCTCTCACCGATGGGGCGACGATGAGGTCCCATACAAGGACTACGCGAAGAGTCGCCAGCGGAGCGACAGTGGCTTATGCTAACTCACGAAGCGCCGCCATCGCGCTCGTACCGACGGACACGACCGGACCTGGATCGACAGCTGTTGCACTGACAACCGGAGCAGTGCCTGTCTGAGCGAGGTGATACTCTCACTGTGGTACCTTCCGTACTGTGGACATGACAGCCGCGTAGTGTTGCTCCGAGAATTCAACCTTACGGCAAGCCAGTCACGGTGGGTGGCGTATGAGGAGGAAAAGGTGTTGGATGTGCATCTTACGTGGGTGGTAGCAGTGTACTGATCCTCCTCACGACCATTTATCGCTTGCTGATGCAACAAGAACGTGTCTTACCAACCCGACTACCGCCGAGCTTCACACATATACGCATACCCAATCCGCTCCCAGTGTTTTCGAGATAGTCGCATGTTTGGGGTCAAAGGAGGCTTTCTACGACCGCTGCTTCATTGAGACGAGAAGCGTACGGATGCAACCCTCGTTAACCCACATTACCTCACCAACGGCTTCCGCTTCACATCACCTTCATACGCGGGTGGCGCCTCGCTCGGCACAATCGCCCTCCCACCTCCCATCACCGGCATCCGACTCGGACCCGCGATAGCATCAACCCGCGTCCCATCACTCGGCACATCGCGCAGGATCTTCTCCAGCCTCGTCTCGACGTGCTGGATCAAGCAAAGAGTAGCAAAGTCAGCGAGTTGTGTCTCACCGCCCCATCGTCATCCTCACGCCCGCTCGAATGGCTTACCCTTCTCAATTGCCCAAACGCCTCTGCCTGGATTTTCCCATCCTCCTCGGGCTCGATCTTGGCTCGGATCACACCGTCCAATTCCGCCACGATACGGGCTACTAAACGATCGTTCTCGCGGCGAGAGAACAGCAGCCGGAATTTGTAGGTTTGGAGGTTGGTTTTGCCATTGTTCGTTATGACCGCGATCACTGCGTCTACACCGGCATGTTAAGTCAGTCTAAGGTAAGAACGTCGTTCCGCCAAAAGGAGGTGACTCGACGTACGGACGAATTGCTCCCGATCCTTATCGTCGGTGAAGGGCTTGTCTTTCTCGAATCCCCAAGAGCTCTGCCCGCGGTTCTCGGGGAGTATACCGTCGATCTTCCTGCGAGAGCACTATATGTCAGAGATGTCTCGATTGTTCAAACCCAGCGACGGATCGATGTGCGTGGAGCCGGGCCTACCAGGACAGAGACTGTGCATTACCCATCGTGAGGCGTCGCTGTATCACTACCGGAAATCGTGCAAAGCGGCCGTGGTTGGAGAATTGAGACGTGAGAGGGATTCAAGCAGCGGTCGCGTATGCTCGATAGGTATAGAGCTAGACAGTTCAAGGAGACTGAGGCTGTCGTGATGTCCCTTCGCTCGAAAGCGTGCTATGCGATGCTGTGCTGCGCCACCGTCCGTCGTTGGACCGCTCGCGACCCGGAAACTCTGCGGATTACACCGGTCCGCATGCACACACATCCATGCTCAGCTGAAGGCTCCAGGCGTCAGGATAAAAGGAAGTCAAGTGGAGGTACCCTATTCTGCTGCCTGATCGGCGGGTGCTCACATTGGGGAGTCTGGGGTCTGCTGGAAAACGGCGGGTGCGACCCTCACTTAACGGCACAAGACCGCGATGACTATTTGGCGCACGTGTGTATATGGTATTGCCGATCAGCCAGCCGAACACAGTATGTACAAGTCCTCGTCACGCCCACTTCATCATCTTCAATTCTGCACAGTGTTTCACCCCACGAGACACACACACTCCCGCACGCCACGGAGAGAACCACCCTGCCGCTGTACAGTATCATCGCCCCAGAGCCCATACCTCGAAAGTCCGGAGAGGTAGACAGCTGCCATCTCACCGCAGTTCAAACCCCCTCCACCCCTCCACCAACCCATCCCCCGCCTGCGTCACCGCGCTCCAGACCGGCGCAAACCGCTTAACCTCATCCAACGCCGGAACCTCCCCCCCCTCGCTCTCCGCCCACGAACACGCCACCCGCCCCGCCTGCCCCTTCGCCAGCACACCCTCATCCCACGTAACATTCACCCGGAAAACCTTGTCCCACGTCCGACTGAACAAGCGAACCTGCGAGCTCCCGTTCTTCGCCACAACCGAGGCCCGGGGGTCCGTCGTGGCCGCGCCGTCGATCTCGACGCTCACGACGGGGGTCTCGAAAACGAGACGGCACATCTTAGTATTCCGGCCCCGGACGGAGAAGACGGCGGAGCGGTTCGCGAACGTGACGTTGTAGTCCAGCCAGCTCTGGGGACCGTGTCGGGTTTTATTGCTGTAAGGTGCGAGACCGCCCTGCTCCGGCACGACTCGCGGCGCCAGACCAGGCCATGCGCAGGACTGGAGTCCACTACGGGAGCTCTGGTCGTAGGCGCCGCAGTGGAGAGGCTGGCCGGCAGCACTGGGGAGCTCGGCGATGATGTCTTGGAGGTAGCCGTCTAGGCCTAGGAGGGTGACGTTGTTCTTGCCGGTGTCGAGGTCGATAGTTTGCACGAAGTAGTGTTTCATGCGTGCGTCGCGGGAGAAGGGGAAGGCTGCGAGGTTGTAGATCAGGCAGCCTGTCAATATCAGGAAGAGCAGCGTCGGTAGCTGGTAGGTGAAGCGGTGTAGGAAGGGTGTGAGGGGCAGCAGGAGCAGAATAGCGAAACCTGCGATGATGAGGTAGATGGGAAGGACCGCGTTCCCGTCCGAAGGAGTCTGATGTAGAGCCGAGGTGAGCAGCAACGCCATCTGGCCCACGAGGATGATGTTGATGGGAGCCAGGATGAGAAATTGCAGGATCCAGGTCCACTGTGGAAGTGAGCTGGACCAGGCTTGCTCGTCACCGTAAGCCTTGGTCAAGAAAGGGTCCTCGCTGTCCTCCAGACCTTCCTCCTCTGGCTGCCGACGCTTTCCGTGGTGGGCAAAGGTTCCTTGGTGGCGGCTATCACGGCCACGTAAAAGAGACGTGCTCTCGGTAGTCTCATCCTCCTCCGCCGCGGGGCCTCGGATACTGGAGGCACGGTCTGACTGCGCCAGCAAAGTTCTCGACGATCGACTGCCAGGTCTGGATCTGTTCTCGTCCACGGCGTCCAGTACGTGCTCCGCATACTTGGCTTTCGAAGGCAGCCCGAAGAGCTCGAAGTACGAGATCATGACCGCGGCGAAGACTGCAGCGTTGTAGACCACGATCAAATACCCCGAGCCCAGCCCAAAGTTGTTCTCCCCGACCGTCGCTGCGACCAGAGCGAGCCAGGACACTATGTACAGCCATATCAAGCAGAACATCCTCTGGAGAGCGGTCGGACGAATGCGGTCACCTCCGGCGAGGATGAACCATGCCACGGCGAGCCAGGCGGTCAGCATCTCCGCCCAGACGACGTACTCGCTACTGTACACGATGTTTGGATTCAGCTTCGTCTGCAGGAATCCCAACGCCACAACAGCTGCGGACGCAGCGACGAAGGCAATCGGGAAGCGAAAGAAGCCCCTCAGGCCGGAGATGTGCACGACTTCGTCATCGTCGGATGAGTTGAGGTACTTCTTCCTGCTGAAGAGATACCACTTGTCATTGCGGACGAGTAAGACCTCGAGCAAGATCAGTAATATCGGACCAGCAACGAGTAGCGTCACGGAGAGCGCGAACAGCGTGTTCAGCTGCATGACGGCGAAGGCGCGGCCGAAGAGGTCGAACCAGACGCCTGTGGAGCCGGCCTCGAGGTCAAGCTTGCCTCTCCGATCCACCGAGCCGTCAAATTGCTCGCCGTCGTACGATACGAGAGCCTTCATCGTCTCCAGGCTCGTGGAGAGCATATGCCACACACTATCCGGGTTCGTCTCGCGCGCGGAGTCCTGGTTGGTATGATATCTCGCCCGAGGCGCGAAGAACGCCACGTCGAGTCCTCGCATGCCTAGGCTTTGGGTGAAGATGCTATAGTCGGTGCCTGAGCGGATGAAGCCTTGCTTGAAGCCGTCGGCGCTGATGACGGAGCCGTAGGGATTCGGCGCACTGGCGTAGAATTTCGTGATCTCGGCGTCGGTGCTGCGGAAGAGGGTGGCTTTTCCGCCGGCTCCGGCGCCTTCGAGGTTCAGGAATGCGTGGGTGAAGGGCGCCATTGGGTGCATGAGGTAGCTGTGCGCGCCGTATAGCCCGTTTTCCTCACCATTGTTGAGTAGAGCGACGATGCCATGGTCCGGCTGGTTGCCGTCCCTCGTGAAATACGAGATGAGTTGGAGCACCGTTACAACGCCTACGCCGTCGTCTGTCGCTCCGTAGGCGGTGGAGACACTATCGTAGTGTGCGTTCACGAGTACGCCGCCGTGGCCCTTATACCTCTCCCCTGTCCGCCAATCCCAGTCATTGTCCCGTTTGCCTTTGATGTACACTACGACGTTGCTCGACTCGGTATAGACCGTCCACGGTAGATGCCGCCAATCCTCCGGGAAGGTGGCATTGGCTGGGTCGTACGTCCATACAGTTGCCCTTCTCTCTTCCTTTCCCTTGATTGCCACCTGGGTACTGTTCTGCGACCCACCCACCACCTCGTACCCAACCCCATTATCCTTCAATATCCCTTCTACCCGCCGCGAGAGATAGTTTCTTACAGCATCGTTCCGCCGCGACCCAAACGGGTGGAAGCCGTCACTGACGAAGTCCAGATCCAGCCATGCTTCCGTCAGGTTGATGCCTTTTACCGGCACCGGGTCGCTCGGCGCACTGGGGACGGTGAAGTGGTTCCACAGTAGAGCGGCGAAGAGGGCGATATAGACAGCGGAGGCGATGACGGTGACCTGGGCTGGGACGAAGGCGATGGGGTTCCAAGAGTATTTCTTCGCCATCGCAAGAGTCTAGAGGGCTGCTGCAGGGTATACGCCGTCTAGACAGCACACCCAGACATGATGGCTTGAGTACTGATCTCGAGTAGGGTCATGCAGACGAGATTGATGAAGCTCCAGTAGTGGGGTCCATTAGCGGATATAACGGACACAGCTCCACTCGAGATCCCTGCGGATGTGAATGCAGAAGCGCGTCAAAGCGCGTCTCCTGTGAACCTTGGAGCGGTCGCCGAAAGCTACATGTACGAATATACATGTACATAGACTGTATGTGGCATTGACTCCAACATGGCACGCACCAAAAAGGCTGCACGCAAGCACGCTCCTCACAAACCCGCAAGGTATCACTACGAGTCGGATCACGAAGTGAGACAACAACATCCTCCTCCTCAACCTATCAGACGGCGGATCAACACCGCCCGCAAATCAGCACCTTCGGAGCCCGCGCAGTATCACTATGCTACCGACAGTGGCAGTGGCAGTGATAGTGACAGTGACTCTGACTCGTCGGACAGCAGTAGTCCACGAGAAGACGTGCCTCCACAACAGGAACAGGCCCGCCAACAAGACCAGGGTCGTCCCTACACAACGAAGCAGACCGCCCGCAAAGCTTCCTCCTGGCAGCCCGCACGCTATCACTATCCTTCTGATGACGAACCGGGACCCGTGAACCACAAGCGACGGCTGGCCGATGAATCGTCCGAAGACGACGAGGCGGACATCGATTTGAGGCCGGCGAAACGACTCCATTCAACCCCACCCGCTTTGCTCACCGAGCATGCGGACCCCCAGGAGGAGATAAAGGCTCTGCGTGCTCATATAGACGAGTTACACGCCTTCATCCAAACTTCCGGCGTACTCCTGAGTCCGTGCTCTTGTTGTACATTACTCCGTATCCACCTCGCTCACCCTTAACAGAAGCACCCCCTTCCATACGCCAGCAGATCGACGCTCGCGAAGACGGCGCGGCTGCGCTGGCTGCTGCGATCAAGACAGCCATTAGCAAGGCCATTGAGGACCTCGAGCCCGATGACTGGCAATCTCACCACGACGATGTCAATGGCGACGACGTCAGCGCAGCCGTCCTGCCGTTCATCGAGCACATTCGCGGACTCAGCAACTTCCCGCACGCAGACAGTATCTCTCTCGCCATGGAGCTCCTCGTCTACCTTGTCGACAGCTCCTATGGCGAATTGGACACCCACGTGGGCTGCGGCAACGGCGACAGACCTTCCGACGCTCCCGCGGACGACCTCTTCTGCTACCTAGCGAGGAGGAGGGCGAAGCAGGAACCTTCGTGGGACTACACGCCGATGTTGAAAAGGCTGGAGTCGGTCAGCCAGGGTCCATTCGAATTCGGCATCGAGACGCCTTTCACCAAAACTGTCGCCATGATGCGGAAATGGAGAATGACGATTGTCATTGATTGAACTGACAGCACCAGAGACAGGGACTGCCAGCGATTTCTAGTGAGCTCATTGGCTGTCAGCTTGGCAGGCAAGCATAGCGCTGAACTTTTTGGATCTTTTTCACTATACCCGCAACGGCAATACCCGCAAGAGCCGCCGACTAGAAGGGCTGGTGTGCATATGGCTTTTCTCTTGGATCGTAGCGGTTGACCTTGTATACAGGACAATGGACTAGAAATCATCCTTCCTTTTTTACATACTTTGCCACCAGCGCCTTGATATCCTCCTCCGTCATCACCTCCAGGCCCAGGAACGCATTATCCACCTTCTTGAACAGCCCAAGCCCGAGACCAAAGCTCACGCGCATCTACAAGTTCACGGGTGGAACTGTCAGCTGCTGTCCGAGATTATCCGCAACTCATAACTTCGGGTGAGCTCACCATCATCGGCATCGCCACCCGCGGCCCCGTCGCACCCTGTCGTATCTTCTCCTCGGCTTCCGCCACAGCTTTCTCCGTATCCACCTCCACGACTGCGAACACCCGCTCCGGCGCTACCTCCCTCGCATACCGCAGCAGCTGGTTCTGCGTCACGGCCGCCGAGTGCACGTACAAGAAGCGGTTGCGCGCCTCTTCACGCTGGAGCACCGCTTGCGCCACGGCTCGCCCGATGAGATCGAGCGTGCTGACCGAGAGCGCCACATCGCCACCGTCGGCGCGGAAAGTTGGTCCGCCCTTCAAATTGACGGGGATACCGGGGACTTCCAAACCCCTGTAAGGTAGTCAGTACGCCGTCGAAGTGCAACAAACACCCCGCCCACAGCTCATCATCCTTCAACAACGAGGAAAAGCCTACCAGTCAAAAAACAACCCGGTATTTACCCCCGTATAACTCACCAACCCTGCCTCCGCCTTCCCCACCAAGTACCGCTCCATCTCCATCTTCGCCCGAATCTGCGGCAGAGCGCTGACCTCCGGACTCGAGGAATCGATCCCGAAGCTCGAGGGCACGATATGCGGCACGCCGGCCGCGATCGCGGCGTCGATCAGCCGGATCTGGGATTCCAGCTCATCACGGTTGATGAGGATGACGAGGGAGTCGACGCCACCGCTGCCGCCGTCGCCGCCGGCTTGGCGGAGTGTGGCGGTTAGTTGGTCCACGGAGGTGTAGTCGGTTTGCAGGACTTGGATGGGGGGTGGGTAGTGCTGGGCGGTTGTGTCCGGGTGGCGGGTAAGGAGGGTGAGGGCGACGCCGAGGTTGAGGAGGTGGGTTATTACTGGTGGGCCTAGGGTGCCATTTGGCTGGGTGGGAACGTGATGTGGGTCAGTGTGGTATGTGTGTGCGGATGGGAAGGACCTCGGGAGAAAAGGGCGCGGTACTTACGCCTGCGACAGCCACTTTGGTTGCCGGCATGTCCGATTCACCAACGCTCGTGAGAGTTCCGAACGTTTTCGATCGCGGAGAGGAGAAGGCGAGGAGGGGTCAGGAAGGGACCTACACCTTAGTATTATGTAAAGCTGGAAACGCTTTACAGACCCTCGTAAGCGACATGTCGTCCATACATCCAGCTGAGCTAATCAGCTTGCAAAGGTATCCTTCCGCAATCCTCTTGGACACCCACGCTCCTCAGCCGTGTCTTGATGAGGTGTGGCATCGCATTCGCGACTTGAAGGCTAGCAACCGCTTGTCGACTATCATCCGCGGCTGAAAAGCCCGGGACGGGGCCGATTGTCAATCTTGCGCGAGAGACGAAGATGATGTCGAGTTCGTTGTATAAGGTGGCTGTTGGTCACTGTGTCTCAAGTATCGCAATTGGGTTGGGCGTGTGGACGGACACGACCTTTCATACATGTATGCCTGATCGTGAGCTCACTGGCCCGCCTTAGGGAACGGGAGACTGGTCTTCCTGTTTGGTAGAGGTTACTGTCTGTCTTCACGTCGCCCACTTCTTGCGATGATTTGGGGAGCGAACTTGGTGTCTTTGACTGGCAAGTCGTCGAGCGAGGGCAACCCCTGTGCCCGGCAAGTTCGCACCGAGTTGGCGTGTCGATCACAACGTGGGCGCGCAAACGTAATTTGTAGCAGCCAACAGCTACAGGGATGCATCGGAGTCGAGACCGAGTACTGAGGCGTTTAGCCTATACCTCCCGTCCCTTCGAAGGGCTACTCAAGATGTGGGCGTTCACGTCCTCCGCATCCGTGGGGATGATTCAAGGAACACCAACTAGCAGCGCATCGAGTCTGGACGAAGGCAGTGCCATTGAGAACCACCTTCCGCATGGGGGTAGGTCATTGCACAGATCGGTGTATCGACTCATGGGCGGGTGGATGGCTTGACGACCCATCGGTACGGACAAGGATCGATGAGACATGACAATTTGCCGTCCACGCCGCCCTCGTCAACAAATCCGCCTTCCCAGGAACCAGTGGCCCAGATTCGAATCTGAACGAGGACATAAGGAAGCGTCTCGCAGGACTTTCCGCCGCTCTGAAAGGTCCAGTTTTGGTACGTAGCACGGACAACATTGGCAGTGAATCTAGTCGAAAGGGAGACGGTGCCAGGGATGAAGGGTGGAAGTCGTTTACTCATCAACACCTCGCTTACCCAGGATGCTCGTTTGACGCGGGTCTCGTGGGTCTCGGGTAGTTGTACGCCATGCCCATACCCCTCGTTGCGAGCAGGCCGTCCTTGCTGTAGGGAGTTAGTGTCCGTGAAGTCTACCAAGATTGCGCAGCAGTCGCGGGCGGCGATGCGATCGAGCACGGTGCGGTATTGCTTCAAATCCCCATGTCCGTCTGGCATGCAGAAGAGCTATCAACATCCTTTGCTTTCTCTTATACTGACTTTGCTGAACCGTCGTCTCGTGTCATGGCGGCCGCTGAGGACGATGGTGAAATCAGCGGAAGCGCAACTTTAGCGGCCGGGAGAACGGCGTCCGAGCGTCCCTCACGCGCACCCGACTTCCTCCCTTCCACTCCACCATCATCGAGCACACAACGCCCAAGGACGTCGCAAGGGCTCGCCTCGAAATCATCCCGCCGACGCTCATATCAAGAGCCAGTTCCTGCCTTGCCCGCGATCCCCGCGAGGTTCCTCCGAACTGGGCGACCCGCGAGCGTGAGCGGTCCACCAACGACTAGGCCAAGGTCTCGCGAAGCATTGCGGAGGCACGTGTCCAGGGGCGCGGAGGGAGTACCGGAGGCTGCGTTACGCGTCGAAAGATTGGGCGTGAGCGTGGATGTACATCACACGGACAACGAACGCGCCCTGACTCACGACGATCGGCGGATATTGTGGAATAACAACGATGGAGTAGGCGACGCGTGGGACGCAGGAACAGGTCACGAGAGCAGTGCGGCACTATCGAGGGCGAAGACGCGTCGCAAATCACTTCCCTACCTCTCAACGAGCGTTGCTGAACGGTCATTACACAGGCGAGAGCACGCGCAAGGCGCGACCGGAACGGAGGACATGGCGCGACGGAGTAAGGCCAAAGAAGAGGATCTGTTCTTGGAGCTGGCGCAGGATGGAGATGGATTGCGACCACCGAGTCGCGGTGAACGCGCTTCCAGTCGGCTGTCTCAATCTGGGAAACGTCGTTCGCTGCCTGCCGAGGCGGGAATGACTCCAGCTTCCGAGCGCAGGCCCAAGTCAAGCGGCAACGTATTCCCTCGATCGTCATCACGCCTGAGTGGCTTCCCTTCGGATCTGCAGCGCCACGTGGAGCGCTATCGGCAGTCACCGGGCCACGGCTCGGTGGCGCTTGAGGATATCGTGAGCATGTCGGGCAGGTCAGTGTCTGGACGCCAATCCCGATTTGCAAGCGCGCAAGACAATGCCCCAATGCCGTCCAGATTGGCGGAGAGGATGCGCTCGCCTGACTTACCATCCTTTGGCAGGCGGCGGCCGTCTTATGGCGCGCCTCCAGCTCCTCGCCATGGCCAACTGCTAGGCAAAGCGCAAGAGTCTCAGGACGAGTCACCCGCCGATAGCTCCGATCCAAAACACTCGCTGCCCGATTCAGCATCGGTCGAGTCGACTGCAGACACAGTGTGGGACGAGTTGGATGATTTAAAATCCCGTATCAAGAAGCTGGAGTTGACCGGCAAGCTGCCCGTCACCTCCGGCGCCGCAGTGTCCGGTGACTCCAGTGATCGTCCGCGGACAGCAACCACCGCACCTACCACGATTGAGTCTTCGCCGAAGCATGAGCGCAAACCCGAGGCAGAGGTCAAGCCGGCATCTGCAGAAGGTGCGGTGGGCGGGCCGAACGCTGCTAACATCCACCCGCTGTTACATGCGGCGCTTTCCAAAGCGAAACCACTGCTCAGCAGCTCTTTATATCGATCACTAGAGGCCACTGCCGCCGACGCCCTCCAGCTAGCCGCAATGACCGGCAGCGCAGGGCCGCAGGGCACGACATTCTCAGCAGCTTCCATCATCAACGGAGTCACTGTTTCCGATCGCCATGTCAGACGGAAGGCTGATACCATGTGTCGCAACCTGACCGACCTCACGCTTGCACTCTGCGAAGGCAAGCACGAGGCCTCCAGTGTCACCGCATCACCAGCCACGCTCGAGCCTCTCAGAAAGACGCCGAGTATCCGGTACTCAAGAAGCAATATCGGCCGAGGCGACAGTCCAGGCCGGGTCGGTGAGCGCCCAATGAGCCGACTGGAAGCCCGCCGAACGAGCATCCTCGGCGTGCCGTTTGCCGAAAGTGTCGGCGGCACCAGCAGACGCGGCAGTGCTGAAGACGTCTCCGCGTCCGAGCATGAAACCACACCTTCGCACGGCCAGCCTCAGCTCCGCCGTGTCAGCAGAGCCAGCAGCCGTCTCCTCACCACCCGGGTATCACGCTACGACGACGCAAGCGGCGACGAGGACCCCACGATCCGTCCCCCCTCCCGTGCTATGACCGACATCGGTAGTCTCCGCTCGAAAGCCACCGCGCAGCGCGAGCGGAAGTCGCCGGGCCAGCAAGAGCAATCACCTAGCCTGCGCAGCAACGGCCCGGCTTCTGCCCACCGCGCTAACGCCGGCGCCTTCGAGTCCAACAGGGAGCAATCGCGCGTGATGTCGTTGAACTCGGATGCCGGGCGGCGCAGATGGACGAAGGAGTCGACGCCGCCGGTGATGGAGGAGGAGATGGGGGAGGGTGGGGAGTATCAGCCTTCGTCGCAGCCGAGGCGGAGGATCATGTCACTTGGGCAGTTTGGCACGAGGAGGACGGCGGGGGCGGGGGCGGGGGTGGCTGAGGCACCGAGTCGGGCGACGAGTTTTAGTCAGAGGAGGCAGATGGTTGTTGAGTGATAGCAAGGTACCTTCAACCGGACGGGTTTCTAGATTTTGTACATCAGTTGGCTGTTGGTTTTGCGCGGCGTCATGCCAATACACTACATATTCTGATATTTTGGTTTGGTTGATGGTAGCATACGAGGGATGACTGTAGGATTGAAACCGTTGGACCACTATATATCATTAGAAGTATCTCGACATCGTTGCCAGCTGAACAGCTGCAGGCAAGGCAAAGGGCCTCTTGGCATGCCCATCCCAGGCGTCCGTCCGTCTGTCCGGTCTTGAATCGCCACTTCCTCGAAAGCATATCACGCCTGCTTCTCCGCCTCGCTCAGCGTGACATCTGTAGACGGCCAGAAATGGCTGAGATCCCCCACCGGGAAGTTGATGCCCATTCGCTGGAGCAAAAATGGTGTTAGCGACGTTCGATATCTCCAACACATGCATGGAATCACAGCCTCGATCAAGTCTTACCATTTCAGCGGCCATGATGACGAACGTCATATACCACCCCAGTGCAGCGACGATGAAGAGACACGCTCCTCCAGTCTGTTTTATCACCCATGTCAGCCCACTTGCGCAGAAGCAAGCTCGCGAGGCCATGGTGATCGTTGTACCTTCTGCAATTTCGTTGCTAGCGCGTAGTTGCCGCTTCCGACGTTGAAGTAGGCTCCGGCTAAGATCCAGGCGGCGACTGTTACCTGAAGGTGATGGGTGGGATGGATTAGCCAGTGCTCTGGTATACTTGCTCAAGGGATCGCGCAAGGCCAGTCTGCTGCTGAAGACCGCCGAAGTTTCCGTGCGCTACCGCACCCTCCGTCCGGACGACACAGCAGCGCTCTGGAGCCAAGCATCCTACGTGTCCAAGGGCGAGGCCAACTCCGATCGAAAATCGGCACGACTCACCCAAAAGAAAATCAACGCGAAGACCGCATTCGTCTTCAGCGTGAAAATCCAAAACGTAAACAACGCGAACCCCCACACAATGAGATACAGCCCGATGACGCTGTTGTACTCTTTGCTCAGCGCGCCCTCGGCCGCGTTACCCGTGGGCGAGTAGGCAGCTGCCAAGCCCAGGGTGGGGAGCTGGAGGAGGCCGAAAGAGAGCCAGAAAACGGAGAAGAGGGATTGCACCATCATGGGAAAGACTGTTGAGATTCCGGTTTGTTAGCTTAGCCGTGGTAGTTACCGCCTCGACCCTCAGTAACTGATAGGCGCAGGGAGGGGGCCATGGAGGGAGATGGGAGGGGAGGGTGACTTGCAGTTGCCCATGATCCATTCGAAGATCGTGGCGAGGCTCAAGAGGACGGGTCCGACGAACTATTCGGCATCCCCGACAACGTCAGCTTTCCGTCCAAACTCTCCCAATCGACCTGTATGCTCGCGAGGGCTTTGCGGTCCGGGGAGGGACGTACGAAGAAGATACCCGCCACGCCCGCCAACCCGCTCGCGCCCCCCCATCCCATATTCACCATCGCGAACGTGAAGGTGCAGATCACGAAGCCCACGAAACCCATGGGCGTCTACCGAAAAACGAGAGATAGCACCGATCAGTGAAGGTTCCAGCGAACAGGATAGTCCTCAGTCGACGTGATTACCGGATTCGCAAACCTCTTGTTGTAATCGCCCACTCGCGGGACCTTGGGGGTGAGGTACAGTTTCTCGAACAACTCCGGCGAGATGGTCATGCCGCCGATCGTTTGCGTTTGGGTGAGGTTGAGGCCATTGCTGCCTCTGTGGTTGAACTCGTTGTCTTTCACGCCCTCGATTTCTTCCAGATGGTGGTCCTTTGTCGTAGAGGCACGGTGGGTGGGCGAGGAAGACATGGTGGGGTTCTCTACGCTGTAGGCACGACTTTGCTATGGGAGGAGGAAAGGAGGAGGAAAGCGTTAGGAGATGGAGAGAGAGGGAGCAGAGAACCAGCAATCTGCCTTACCTTGACGAGGAGCTCGCCGGCACATGTAAGTACCTCGCGAAACCCTGTCCGCGCCTCGTCCATGTGGCTGCTCACGCCGCAGTCACGCGCCTGCGCAATGATTATTGTTGGTTCCAGGCCCAGGGCACTCGTCTTTGCAACCGATACCCGTGGCCTGACCTACGCAAGAGCACGGTTCACGTCTGCAGCCACGGCCAATAAGGAAGGTGGGCGGGGCGCGGGTTAATCTGGGGGATAGAGGTTGTGTGGGGTAAGTCGTAAAGAACAAGGTTGTATTTGAGTCAGCCGGCAGTGTGCATTGCCGCGCTGACAACCAGATGCGGTTCGCATGTTCTTGCGAGCGTGGTCACTCCGATTTCCACGGCAGTTGCGGTCCTCGAGGCTCGAGGTGCGAACGCTGTGTGCGAGAGTAGAGAATAGAGGAAGCTCATGGATTTGAACGCACGCAGGTTACTACCGAGAGATCAGCACTAAATGCACACAATAAACGCCTCAAGTCAGTCGCCATCTAAGGTCAGTGGTCTGGTGCTGTTCCTCCACATCCTGTCTCGAGCGCACGAAGTGCCCCTGCTAGCTCGGCCTGCTGTCTTTCGCGAACTACGACCTCTCATCTACGCCGGTGGAGGCGGAGGCGGGATATCGCTCGGAGGAGGAGGCGGCACATCGTCGCGAGGCGGAGGTGGCGGGGCGTTGGACTGCCACGGCGCCTGTCTCGGAGCACCATAACCTTGCCCACCACCCTGCTGTTGCTGCTGCTGCCACGGCGCCATACCTCCCGAAGGCGGCCCACCGTTGTAGCCACCACCGTACCCGCCCCCACCCCCGCCACCATAGCCGTCGTTGCCTCCGTAGTTGTCTTGTCCGCCACGATTGGCCCACGGCGCAGGGCCGCCGGTAGGCTGCTGGCGATTGGCCCAAGGAGCCGGGCCACCAGTCGGTTCCTGGCGGTTGGCCCACGGAGCCGCAGCACCCGTAGGTCCCTTCTGCCACGGACGCGCATTGTCGCCTCCGCCGTTCTGCGCACCACCTTGCTCGTAGCCGATCTGCTTCGGAGCCATGGGGGCGCCGCCACCGCCACCACCACCGCCACCGCCCAACTCGAGCATGAGCCTCTCATACTCATCCTCCGGACCGCCAACGGCTTGGCGAGGTGGGAAGTTGCGGGCGTCGGTGCCCTTGGCGCGGTCTGGACAGTCGCGCGCCATATGACCGGCATTGCCACAGACGCGGCAGATGATGTTTGCGGTGAAGTTGCGGGCTTGCGGGCAGTCGTACTTTCGGTGGCCAATTTCGCCACAGTTTTGACAAGCTTGGTTTTCGTCATCACGGAGGGTACCATTGAGTGCGGCAAGCTCGCGAAGCTGGTTGCGCTTGAGCTCGTTCTGGCCTTCGGGGATGGAGGCAGCCTGGTAGATGTTAATCAAGGTGCGCGATCTGGTGGATATAGAAGAGGAACATACCGTTTCGATGACATTGTGGATCAGCTTCTTCGCCTTGTTGACTTTCTCCTCCGTGTCGGCCATGATCAGGCAGTGCAGATCTTCGTCCTGGTTGCTGGCGTGAGCAGCGTCAGACTTCCCTTTACCCTCCTTGACGGAGCCCTTGCCGCGAATGGCGATCTTGGCGCCGGACTCATTCTCCATCTTCTTCAGCGTGTTACCACGCGGTCCAATTAGTAGGCCGACTGTTAGTGCAAAGAAGCTATGTGTTAGTCATTGTTCATGGGCAAGCGAGCGTGAGCGTTAGTCGGACAGGGTTAGCATGGCCTTCAGCCGCCATGGAGCAAGGGTGTGGGATATATGGGTGTGATGGGGAGGAAGTTAGTGGGTTAGTATGCGTACTGAAGTTGATTTCCGGGTAGTCATTGACCGGTACGTAGACTTTCTCCTGCGTCTTAGTAGGCCTGCGGTAGTCGGATGGTGGATGGTAGCTCGGGATGATCTTCATCGCCTTCTCAATGAGCTTGTGGCGCTCATCTTCCAGCTTCTTGCGGTAGCGGTACTCGCGCGTGTTCACACGTTTGCCGAAGTTGTCGTACTGCGGTGGCGGAGATGGAGAGCTACTCTGCGATTAGTATGCCGTGGCCAGCCTCTGAAGGGTGCCGTATGTGTACTCACCGATCGCCATCCGCCGGCACCACATCGTTGATCCTCAGCTTCTGACTGATCTCCTCAACACGCAAATGGGTCACGTAGGCGTCGAGCTGCTCAGCAGTCATGGGCGCGGTGATGGCAGTCGGCAGGTTCATCAAGCCCGCCGCCTTGTTCTCCGACGCGTCGCCCCATCTGTTCTTCTTGCGGCGCTTCTTGGTGCCGTCCGGGTTCAGCTCCGGCTCACGACGCTCCGGGCTGCGACCGCGCTTGTTGTCGAAGGAGGGTGGCGGCGGGCCATCTGCCTCAGGGGTGGCACTGTCATCACCACCGAAGCGGCGGCGATTGCCGAGCGGGATGGTATTAGCACCTGTCTGTCCGATGTTGCTCCGCCACGACATGATGGCGATGCAGTAGGAGGGAAGATTGGGTGATGTTTCGTGCAGGTGGAAGTGTTCAAGAAGGAGGAGAAGCTTTCCGAGTTTCTGGAGGGGGCCCGTGCGTAGCGTTCGCGCGAGTCGGGTACCTTCCGTCGACTTCGCGAAATCACATGTGAAAGTTGAACATACGCCCTTTATCTCTCACGCTACCCCTCTCCCCTCCACCTACTCTAGTCCCTCGCTATCCTTGTCAAGGATGCAGTCTATCCGCCAAGTCCAGCGCCTTAACGACACCGAGCTCGAAAAGGTCGTCCCATCAAACGCATCGTGGCACACCGACTACCGCGACACAGCCTACATCTACATTGGCGGCCTGCCCTTCGAGCTCTCCGAAGGCGACATTCTGACCATCTTCAGCCAATACGGCAATCCCGTGCACATCAACTTGGTCCGCGACAAGGAGACGGGCAAGAGCCGAGGGTACTGCTTCCTCAAATATGAGGACCAGAGGAGCTGCGATTTGGCGGTTGATAACTTGAGCGGAGCCGGTGTGATGGGAAGGGTGGTGAGTGTGGATCACACGCGGTATAAGAAGAAGGAGGGTGAGATTGAGGGAGTGGGCGATGTGGAGGAGGGGGCGGACGAGACGGACGAGGAAGGGGCGAGCAGGAGTAAGCGGAGGCGGACGGAGAGCGTCAGTGAGAGGGAGGAGGAGAGGCCGATGATACAGGAGGAGATCGAGCTGGTGAAGCTGAAGAGGGAGATGGATGACGATGACCCTATGAAGGCGTATCTGGTCAAGGAGAAGCAGGCTGAGGTGGAGGAGGCGCTGAAGGCTGTCGTCAAGGGCAAGGATAAGGACAAGGGCCGAGACCGAGTGCACAAACATCGCCACCGACACCATTGCTCAAAGCGCGACGATGTGGATATAGGGCAGGATGGCATGCGTGACGGACACAGATCACGGCGGGCTACGTCACCGTACGAGAACGATGCGGTGCGGCGAAGGCAGGAGTCTCGACGAGATCGTTCCGCCACTCCTGACGATCCTGGGGAGGACGACAGACGAAGGCGGCATCGCTCACAACGAGCTTCCGATGGTGATGATACAGAGGATGGGTTAGACAGGATGCGGCAGGATGACTTAGGCCCTGCGCGGTCGAACAACGGAGAGAAGTCTCGACGGCGGTAGGCCGGAGCTATGGCGGCCGGCGAGTGTTCACCGGTGCGTGTGGATATGTAGAGATTGATGATTGCTTTCTCCGGCCTCTATCCCTCAATGCTCGACCTTTGCTGGGAGCGAGAGCCGGCGGCCAGTAGATCGTGTAGACTCGGTCTGTTGAACAAAAATCCCAGGTACTTCCCGCTCCACCGTCTTCGTTGTAAGCCGCAAGTCGCTCTGCCAGATGCTCGTGGCACAAGAGAGTTTCAGAGTGCCGGCGGCTAGAGCGCGCGGTAGCACCCGAACCCCGAAAGCCTTCCTCGCATGCGCGGCATCCCACTTGCAAGTCACGACGACAAACAGCAACATTAAACTTCAGGGGAGCGGCGATTGCATGTAAGGAAGAGACTCATTCACAGAGGCGACCTCACTCTGTTCAAGCGTTCGGTAAGCCAAGGTCGTTTCGAGTAGCAGCCAGGCAAGGTCGAGCGCTCTTGCTGTCACGCGGTCCACAACTACACCAATCCACAACTCGCACTCCTCACTACGACACAGGAAAAATTTCACCGAGAGGATCGCAGCGTACTCAAATCAACCACGAGCATCACTTGCTACACGGCTAGTTTATCACGCGATCTTGCTCCTAGAGTGCGGATTTGGCACAATCTACCTCACAAATCAAGCACCGAGCGGGCAGCAAACAGGTACCCACCACCGCCCACGATGTCGCGATCCCGCCGCCTCCAGCGCATGTCGAGCGACTCGAGTTCCAGCAGCTCCTCCACCTCCCCCGAGCGCGACGTGGACGATGACAACGACTCCTTCATGCTGCAGCCCAACGACTCGCAGTCCTCCCTCGGCGTCGACATCAGCTCGGACACTTCCATCACTGCGGCGGCCCGCATGGCGTACGAAGAGCGGTGTCGCGTCTCGCCCGTTGCGCGCCTTCCCGCGGAGTTATTGATTAGCATCTTCGCCCGGCTGGGTGCGAGCAGTGATTTGATGAGCTGCATGCTCGTTAGCAAAGAGTGGGCGCGAAACAGTGTGGGTCTACTATGGCACAGGCCGGCGATGAACAAGTGGGAATGCATACAGTCGGTGGTGCGCTCGATCAGGAAGGCGGACAAATTCTTCGCCTACCAGGACCTGGTCAAGCGGCTGAACATGAGTACGCTGGCAAGCCAGGTCGGCGACGGCTGTCTCATGGGTATGGCGGAGTGCAAGAGGGTGGAGCGGTTGACGCTAACGAATTGCACCAAATTGACGGACACCTCCCTGCAGCCACTGGTGGATGGGAACCGGAGTCTGCTTGCGCTGGACATCACGGGCTTGGACCAGGTGACGGATCAGACGATGATCACGGTGGCCGATCACTGTTTGCGACTGCAGGGTCTGAATGTGACCGGTTGCAAGAAGCTTACAGATGCCTCCATACAAGCGGTAGCGAGGAGCTGCCGGCACGTGAAAAGACTGAAATTCAACGGCTGCTCGCAGTTGACAGACACCGCCATCTTGACCGTCGCGGCGCACAGCACGCATCTACTGGAGATCGACTTGCATGCTCTGCAGAACATTGAGAGCCCATCGGTGACCGCGCTGCTCACATCGTGCCCTCACTTGCGAGAGGTGCGGCTCGCACACTGCACGCGCATCAACGATCGTGCTTTTCTTGACGTGCCCTGGATACCTGAGTCACCTATCATCTTCGACTCGTTGCGAATACTGGACTTGACAGACTGCAACGAGCTCGGCGACAAGGGCGTGGAGCGCATCATCGAGACATGTCCACGCTTACGGAATCTGATACTGGCCAAGTGCCGACACATCACCGACCGAGCAGTGCTCGCCATTACCAAGCTGGGCAAGAACTTGCACTACATCCACCTCGGCCATTGCCAGCGAATCACTGACCTCTCGGTGGAGGCGTTGGCGAAGGCTTGCAACAGGATCCGATACATCGATCTTGCGTGCTGCAGCAACCTCACCGACACCAGCGTCACGAAGCTGGCGGGCCTGCCGAAGCTGAAGCGGATAGGGCTCGTGAAGTGCGCGGGCATTACGGACCGGAGTATCTACGCGCTGGCCATGGGCGAGATGAAGGGCGGGAAGCGGATGCATGGCGCGAGTGTGCTTGAGCGAGTGCATCTCAGCTATTGCACGCTCTTGACGTTGGACGTAAGTGACAAGATAACACCCTCTGGCGGCTCAGAGTGCGCTTTGCTAACACGAACAAGGGCATTCATGTCCTACTCAATAACTGCCTGAAGCTCACGCATCTGTCTCTGACCGGTGTCCAAGCCTTCCTGCGCGACGACCTGCTATCCTTCATCCGCGAAGCTCCGCAGGAGTTTAACAACCACCAGCGGGACGTCTTCTGCGTCTTCTCCGGCGGTGGCGTGAGCCGTCTACGCGAGTACCTGAACCAGGAGAAAGCACACGCCTTGGCGGGTGGCGACTCGGACTCGGTCACGCCGAGCATGGCCGAGGGCGACGATGACATGGGGCTCGACGGTGATATCGATGGCGACAACACAGGCGATAGCGATGGGAGTAACACGCCGGTCATCAGCCTCGATGTGCATGGCTCGCATCCAGCGGGAGGGACGCCGATCTTACATGGACCGGGGCAAGGGTCGAGTTCTGGAGTGCTGTTCGCTAGTCAGCAGCATCCCGGCGGCAGCTGGCAGCACCAACACTACGGACAAGGCCACGGCCAGGATGGAGCGGGCAGCTCGTCGACCGCGCGACTTAGTCAGAGCGCGCCGAGCTCAATGACGATGGCGTTTGGTCCGCACATGTGGGCCGGCACTGGTAGTGGCACCATTTCCCCCGTGAGCGCGGGGCATCTACAGCATCATCCTCCGTTCATTCCGCCGTTGCATCAGCAGATGCAGCAGCACAACCACGGACAGCAAGGGGGCGCGCAGCACGTCACTGGCATGATGAGTGCGGCTATCCTCGACGATGTGGAGGAAGGGGACGAGGCGTTCGGGGAGGGGAGCGAGATCTTGGGCGATTAAGGGGGGTTCGGCATATGATTGTTTTGGTTGCGCGTGCGCGGCCGGCGAAGTATTGCGGGGCGGTCGAGCGTGTGTCTGCCAGAGGGAATGAGAGAAAGAGAGACGAGGTATTGTTTTCGCAGTGACTGAGGTAGCCAAGCGTTCGGCATTTGGTAGGGTGAGCGAGCGAGCGAAGCGGGAATGGGCTTTTCAGTGTAGCGCCTGCTCGGGCTATGATGGGTACAGACGTCTAGATGTTATCACGGCTGAATGGGATAGCAGTGATCACGGTTGTTCCTGCCCATGGCGGTGCTCAATCCACTGTTGCACTTTCTATTCCGAGGGCACATTGAAACTCCCCGCGTTACGTCATCGTGTCAACAGTCCAGTCGCCTCTTTTGTGCTGCAGGAAAGAGCGAAAGTCCATGTATTCCACCTTGGACCTGTCTATTATCGATGCTGCTGCTGCTATGAGCTGACCAGGAACATCAAATCAAATACCTACAATGACCGACACACAACCCACTCCCCCGGCCGCCCTAACGACACAGCAACAGCACGCCCTCTTCGACATCCTCACCCACCACGAGACCTACAAAGAGATCGAAGAATTCAAATACCCCGGCGCCATCCAAGCATACGGTTCCCCCTTCCAAGACGAGCTCAAGCAATCCGATGCCCCCATCCTCCAAAGCCTCCTCAGCAGATTCATCCTCCGCCTCCCCGGCCTCCGCGAAGTCAGCCCGGAATTCTGGAAATTGCGCATCGCGGACCTCATCGAGGAGCTCTCCCAGGCAGAGCTGAGCGAGAGCTATGACAAGGGGTTACTGGGGGTGCGCAAGACGCTGGCGACGGCTATCTCGGCGCTGATTGAATATCCCGCGCGAGCGACGCTGGCGGGCGTGCCGGAGAGGGAGCGGGGGGGTGTGAAGAGGGAGTATGATGTCGGGAAGACGGAGGATGTGATGGGGAGCTGGCACGATGCGCTGCAGGAGGCGGTGTATGGGGATCTGGTGGACGAGATGTTTGCGAAGGCCGCTGAGACGGATGATTTGAGCCGGCATCCTAGTTTGGTGCGGGCGTTTCACGAATATGTTGTTGTAAAGTAGGTAAGGCTTCCTGAGTGGTGGTGCTGGGCTGGCAGGGATGCGGAGATGCTGATGTGTGTGAGTTGGTTGCAGCATTGCGTCTCTGATGCACTACACGCTTGTCCTGTCGCCCGAGGGACCGACGATGCTGAGGATGATCTCGAGCGTCCACAATATGCTGCCTTATACGATTATACGGCAGACGCTCAAGATTGGGAATGTGGCGAGTATGCTCAGCGCGATGATGAGGGTTATACTGGCCAAGGCGAGCCTCAGCACGGTGACGAACTGGATGGGTCTGACATCGGGGGCGGACGAGGGGATGAACTTGCTGCAGCAGTACGCTCTCGCCCATCCTTCACCGATTTTGATAAAGCTGACGACATTCGCAGAATCATTTCACAAGTCCTGTATTGGGACAAACGTGAGCTGAAGAAACGCGCGGACAAGATCGAAAAGGACAAGGCCGGCCCACCCAAGGAAGTCCTCTCCGAGCTCCGATCGTGGATCACGCAGCGTTCGCGCGCCGAGCATGAAGAATGCCGACGGCAGAGTAAGGAGCAGCAAATGTCTATCGTCGCCATCATCATGGCCACTTCTTCGCAGTCCGTCGACAAGTTGAAGGACGCACAGCATGCCCAAGCGCTTGAGTACCTCACCCTCCAACTCGGGATCCGGGACAGGACCGAGATCGTCCGCGTGATGTGCCATCGGAACCCAGACCATTTGACCGCGGGCGTGCGGGATGGCGTCGACGCCTACACGCCTATGATCCGACACGTGCATCAGGCGGTCAATCTCTCGGATACAGTGTGGGATTTCGAACAATTCCTGACGGATATGCTGAAGATGTCGAAGTCATCGGGACCGAAGGGCCAGGAGAAGCCGCCGAGTGTGGAGGACTACGTCGATCTACTACATCGGCATCAGCAGAGTTGTCACAAATTCTTACATCAGGTGGCGAAGAACGGGAAGGAGGTCACGGGGTGGTGGAGGGAGTACGTGCACATGGCTGCCTCGCAATTCAAGAAAGACGGTCCGTCGTCCGCAAATGCCGCGGCCAGCGGGCCTCAAGCCTCCCTCCTTTCCGCCTTCACCAAACTCCAACCTGCCGAGCAAAAAGAAGTCAAAGTAGAACTAGACGCCTGGACCAAATATCTCGACGACCTCCACGCCGCTTCCGCCACCCGCATCGCCTCCATCATTTCTCGCTCCGGCAGCACGCCCTTCGGTCCTGGAGCCTACCTGGCGCGATGGCAGCACTTGCTCGACGGCACGGTTATTACCCCCGAGAAGGTGCGTGGGCCGGTGAGGTACGGGGGGAGCAAGAGTGTGAGGGAGGAAAGCGGCAAGGATGTGGATGGCGGGGAGGGAGGGGAGTTTAGGCAGGTCGGGGGTGCGGATGCGGGGGGGAAGGGTGCGCAGGAGGTGGAGGCGCCGGGGGTGGAGCGGACGGTGGGGTTGTTGGGGGTGGGGTTTAGGGAGATGATTGTGGGGGGATGAGATGCGGCAGGTGGGCGGGGCTCTATAGATCCTGTAAAGTAGAGATCCGATGGTGGTAGCCTTCGCCTTCCCAACCGGTCCTCAGGCAACTGACGGGTCATTATTGTCGTCGCCTTCTCGACATGGAGGGCACGGCACAGAAGGCGGCCGTGACATCACTCTGCGGTGCTCGTTCTCATCTATCTGAAGGATCGGGTTGTCTCGGCTGCATTCCCCGGACCCCGGATGGCGTGCAGCCCAAGGCCGGGCGGGCCACATGGCCCGGAGGTTTTACCGTGTTGAGCGGAAGGCGATGGGCGAGAAGAAGAAGAAGAAGACTGCGTCGAAGGCCAATCGAATCGATCCTTCTCACGCCCGTCCCGGATCGGGAAGGAAGCTGGAGGGGAGGAACGACTGGAAGGGTGTGGAGTGCGGTCCGGGTTGGGGTGGTGAGATTGTGAGACTGTGAGAGTGGGAGAGTGTGGGTGTGTCAGAGGGGACATGGTTCAATGCGGTGTACGGTGTACGACGTGTCGCCTCCCGTCGCCATGTGCTCGTCTGAGGTGTAGTGCACACAGTACAGACTGTGCCGCGATGGTGTATTAATATCATGCGACTCGGGCCAACCTGACCTGACCAACCCAACCAACCAAGCTGACGGCTCCAGTCTTTTCTCCATCTTCCTTTGGCGGAGGCCGGGACCTCGAGGTCAACGGCGGGGCTGCCCTGGTCTCACCCTTGCTGCTGCTGTCCACCTCAGGCAAAATCAAATGGGAGCTTCCAGTCTCTGTTGGTCGTCTATTATCCGTCTCGACGTCAATGGCTGCATTGTTGTTGTACATGCCACCTGCTTGTTGAAACATACTGTACCTTATCCACCGTCTTGACCCGGCGACACTACTACTCTGTGTGTGAGATCCGCGCCCGCCACCCGGCAAACAGATGAGCCCTCCGCGCACACGACTACCGCACCGAGATCGACATCCTAATTCTCCCGACGTCACGAATGAGGGGAGCAGCTTTGCGGCGAAGATCATCAGCGGAAGCCGGACCTCTCGTCTCATCTTGCACGATCTTGCTATTGCCGCCGTATGACCCTTCAATGGGCGGTAACGAGCGTCTGCGCGGAGCCTGTATGATAAACGCCCAGCATAGCCGCAGCACATCGCACATGTGTACATGCCACCGGCAACAGCAGTGAGGAATGGCTTCGGAGTACAAGCAGGGCTCGCCGGCCTCGGATATGCTCAATCTGGGTGGGATGGGACCGCCGTCGGCGTTTGGGGAGAGTCAGTCGGGCAGTGACTATGGCTTTGTCGGCACACCTGGGAGCCTCGGTCTTGATACGTTGATGCAGAGTGGTGGTGGTGGTGGTGGAACAGCAGCGGCGTTGGGAAGCTATCGCTCGACACCGGTCGGGATGGGAGGAGGGATGCAAGGCTATGGCGGTGTCTACGATCCGGCCTTGCAGCAGGCCGCCATCGGTCGCCATCCTCACCGCGGTTCCGTGGCGGGTCTACAGGACGTCTCATCGCCTGTGCTTGGGCAGCACCACCGGCTCAGCATCAGCAGCAACGGACCGTATGCCCACCATGATCGACGTAATAGCGAATTGGCCGGCTCGGACACGACCAGTCCTGGCGGTCACGGTCGCGTCGGCAGCATTGGCGAGAATGCCTTCGGCAACAACAGCAATGACACGGTGAACTCGCTGAATCAGAACGGTGAAGAGGGAGGCAGCGGTAGAGGCGGCGAGGCACTACCAATACCGGCGTGGAGCGAGCTCAAAACCAAAGCTGGGAAGGAGCGTAAGCGTCTGCCGCTGGCCTGCATCGCTTGCCGGCGGAAGAAGATCAGATGTTCGGGCGAGAAGCCGGCCTGCAAGCATTGCTTGAGGTCGCGGATACCGTGTGTGTACAAGGTGACGACACGGAAGGCGGCGCCTAGGACGGACTACATGGCCATGCTCGACAAGCGGCTGAAGAGGATGGAAGAGCGCGTGATCAAGATCATACCCAAAGACGAGCAAGGCATCGTGTCGAGCACTGGGCGAGCGGTGGTTAAGCCTGCACTGCCTCCACCACCGCCAAAATCCGCCGGGTCGAAGAAGCGAGGCGCTGAGCAAGCTTTTGGGGATGAGCTCGACGAGTGGGCGCAGGCGAAGGCTGGCACGAGCGCGGATAGTAAGCCCGCTGCAATCACGGACAACCCTGTTGCGCACGACGCCGAAGAGCACAACCTCTTGCTGGAAGGAGCGGACAAGCTGCCATCACGGGAATTGCAAGAACACCTCTCGGAGGTCTTCTTCGACTACGTATACGGCCAGAGCTATCATCTCCTGCACAAACCGAGCTTCATGCGGAGGTTCGGTCAAAGGACTGTCCCGCCCGTGCTGATGCTCGCGGTCTGTGCCATCTCTGCTCGGTTCTCGAGCCATCCGGCAGTGCGGACGGAGCCTGCGTTCTTGCGAGGCGAGCAGTGGGCCGGACCTGCGCGTGAGATAGCGCTGAGACGGTACGACACGCCGAACATTACGATATTGCTGGTTTATCTTATCTTGGGATTGCACGAGTTCGGAACTTGTCAAGGCGGGCGCTCGTGGATGTTTTGTGGTATGGCGCAGAGGATGGCATATGCTTTACAACTCCATAACGATCTCGATCACGACCCCAAGCTTCGGCGCAATTCGGAGGGCAAGAACGGAGAGGGCGAGCTTACCTTCACGGATCGCGAGATCAGACGCCGGACGATGTGGAGCTGCTTTCTGATGGACCGGTTCACCTCAAGCGGGACCGACCGGCCAATCTTCGTCGCTGAGCAGTACATCCGCGCTCAGCTACCAATCCGCGAGGACTACTTCCAGATGGAGATCACAGGCCCTACTCAAGACTTGGAGGGTGGCGTCCCAAATCCCGTCGAGCCTGATACCGGCCAAGTGGTAGACCCGCGCGAGAACATGGGCGTCGCTGCGTACTTGGTCCGTCTCGTAGCCGTCTGGGGCCGTGTCATCCACTACCTGAACCTCGGGGGCAAGGACCGCGACGAGGAGCCCATGTGGTCGGACGGCTCCATGTTCCAGAGCATCAAGAGCTCCCTCGAGGACTGGCACGAGTCGCTGCCGGACTCGCTCGTGTATACGCCCGACAACCTGCAGAACTATGCGAGTCAGAGGACGGCGAATCAGTTCCTCTTCTTGCATATTACTCACAACCAGATCATCCTGTTCATGAATCGATTCGCCTTACCGACACCCGGCAGGCGGCCAGCGTTCCCGACGGATATGCCGACCGAGTTCATCCAGAGTGCCTCGAGGGCTGCTTTCGATGCTGCGAATCAGATCTCCGCGCTCGTGCACGAGGCCATGGATCATCTGGTCGTTGCGCCGTTCGCGGGCTACTGCGCATTCTTCAGCAGCACTGTGCACATCAACGGCGCCTTCTCCAAGAACGCGCAGCTGGAGGCGAGCAGCAAACAGAATCTGGCGTGGAATGTGAAGTTCCTGACCAAGATGAAGAAGCATTGGGGTATGTTCCACTTCGTCACGGAGAATCTGCGGGAGCTGTATCGGAGGCATGCGGATGCGGCTCGGTCTGGTGCGAGTCTGGCGGCGCAGGCGAAGGCTGAGGGCAAGGAGGGCGCGGATATCTTCCAGTATGGAGACTGGTTTGATCGGTACCCTCATGGTGTCAGCGGGACGGATTACGAGGAGCCGTCGGTGGAGGTCAAGAAGGAGCCGGGCGCCGATGCGGTGCTCGGGCAGAAGAGTGATTTGCAGACTGTGGAGGACTTCTTCACTAAACTCAGTCCGCCGAGTCGCGCGGTGCATGTGCAACAACAGCAGGCCAAGAAGAACGCGAAGAAGCGCCGAGCCTCCAAATCCTCCGGGAAGAAGGACTGGTCCGCGAACGGCAAGGGCCAGCAGCAGGCCCAGCAACTCCAGCAGGCCGAGCTACAGGCTTTACAGCAGCAAGCCGCAGCAGCAGCAACAGCAGCAGAGCCAGCAGCAAATGCAAGGTACCACCAACATGATGGCCGCCGCCGCGCCAGGCTTCCCGGACGGCCTGCCCGATCTGCGCCAGCACTCCATCGCTTTCCCGCCCGGTTTCCAGCAGCCGCCCAACCCGCTCCTCGGCGCGCCGCAGCAGCCCATGCTGTCCCAGCTCGACCGCCAGATGGTGCTCAATTCGTACGCGGGCATCGATCACGCGTCGCATGGGTTCCAGCACTTGCCGTCGAATATGCTCGATCATTCCTCTGGTGGTGGTGGGGTTGGAGGGGGTGGGGGTAGTAGTCTCGACCCCTTCAATCTGGACGCTTTCTCCCAGCAGAATGATAACGGCGGCGGTAGCGGCGTCGGTAGTGGAGGTGGAGGTGGTGGTGGAGGTGCACACCCTAACGGCTCCGCGGGGATTTGGGGCGACCCCTCCACGGCGTGGTTTATGCCCTTCAACATGGATCCGCCCACGATCGGGGACGATAACAATCTGTTCAATAATAGCAATTTCGACTGGGCGAGCTTGAGCGGGTTTGGGGATTTGGGCGCGCTGCCGCCTACGGGGCTCACGCCGGGGCCGGTGGAGGTGGATACGGGGCAGGAGGGCCTTGGTGGTGGTGGTGGGGGTGTGGGGGGTAATGATGGGCGGGGGGGTGGAGTGGAGGGGTTTGAGGGGTTGTAAGGTACGGGACTTGGGAGATGTTTTGTGTCGAGGGGAGGCGGGGGGGATTGTCGTTGTACGAAGTAGTAGGTAGTATATTTATGTATAGCAGGGCACACGTATGCAAAGGATTCAATGTCGTCCGCCCTCGTTCCCCCTTTACCTGTGACTTCCGTCTTCCCGTGAAGGGGTGTACTGCAGGCTCGGTTATTACACAGCGTTACACAAGCACAACGTCCATCCTACCGTAAGGCATTCATGCGGAGACACATCCGGTGATGCGGCCAGCCCGTAGTCGCCGCGTCCCATCCACCAGTGAGGTTCCAGTCATGACCAGTCATGAAGGAAAGTGGCGGAGTGTGGTTCCCCGGAGGGATCCCCGCCGCCGTCTCCGTCTTGCCCGTCGGCGAGTCGGCGACTGCTGTTTTGAGCCGCACCTTCCTAGTGATACAGGCTAATCTGGAGTGCCAAGGGAGTGGCCTTAGGCACGAGATTCTGGGTGTGGTTTTGAGAAGATTTCTCCTCCTCATATAGTTGGAACAATAAGACCAATTCACTTAATTTGATAGTTATAAGCCCGGCTATTGTTTCCTAATGATTTATCGTAAAATACGTATACTACTGCTATTGTACGCTATTTAGCAGGTTCTTAACCCCTTTTGCGTATAGTAATCAAACTGTAGACCTCGTTAAGTTCTACCTCTCGCTAAAGATACTCTTTTCTAATACTATCTAAGTACTTATCGTTAGCTTATTATATAGTAAGCCTATAGTCTTTAGTCTATTAAATAGCTTAACGTCTAGTTATCATAGGATAGGAGCAAACAAACGAGGAGGTAAACTGCACCTTTGTTCATTAGTAGGTCGGGATATAAGGGAGGCAAAGCTTGTAAGTTACGCGCAGGAATGCATATTGCATCGCCTGTAGTACGCTAATGCAAGCTATATAGGAAGTACGGAGGCTTTGCTAGGCGCGAAGTATCGTAGGTTTGTTTAGCGGAAACGCAGAAGCAATTACCTGTTACCTTCAATTCTTCCGGGTATAGTGTTGCGACCCTACAAGGTAGTATTACGTAGTAGAGCTCGGTAAGCTTAGATAGTATTAAGACACGCTTAATATTAGGTAATACTTCTCTCGTTAATAAACTGCTCTGCTAGAATCGTTCCTAGGTATGCAAAGACCTTTTAGTTAGATTGCAATATAAGTTGAACACGAACTATATATAAAGAAAGCACGCCTACTATATATATAAGAGATTTGTGTATTATTAGTAAGCATAGTAAGCGGTGCTTACGATGCTCGTAGAACGTAAGCATAGCGAGCGTTGTGTTACGAACATGCGCTGAAAGATCATGGACGGCAAGGAAAAGGCGCGATGACAGCCAATCAAGAGTCTGGGGATATCACGTGACCGACCAAGCCTCCTCAGACATGGTCGAACTGACCAGACGACCGACTGACCAGACGACCGACTGACCAGTCGAGTGGTCGAACGGACGAACCGACCAGACGACCACCGACATGGTCGAATGGTCG
>NAJQ01000315.1:0-32331 GCA_005059865.1 Friedmanniomyces simplex
AAACGGATGTGGGCGAGGCAGATGGAGCCCCAGGTGAAGATTGAGGAGAGGCCGGAGAGTGCGAGCATCCAGTTGAATGCATCCGTCTCCCACTTTGAGCCGGCGAAGAAGGCCAAGAAGCCGACTGTGGAAGCAACGCCAATGGCGACGATGGGTCGGCCTTTGCGGTCGATGTAGCCGAGGATTTTGGGTGCTTGGTGTTGCTCGGCGAGTGCGGCTAGGGTGCGCGAGCTGCCGTAGATGGACGAGTTGCCGACCGAGAGCACGGCGATCATGATGACCACGTTGAAGACGGACGGTAGCCCGGAGATGCTGGCGTTCGTGATGGCGATGACGAACGGCGAGGATTTAGCATCGGCGCTGCTCGTGCCATTGATCAACCTTGGGTCGTCATAGCGCACAAGCAAGCCGACCAGTGTCAAGGCAACAATGTAGAACAGCGTGATGCGCCAGAACACCTGCTTGATAGCAGTGGGCAGAGACTTCCTCGGGTTCGCAGTTTCCGCGGCTGCCAAACCCACGAGCTCGGTGCCCGAGAAAGCAAACGCTGCGGTGACAAAGACCGAACAGAGACCCTTGAATCCATTGTTGAAGGCACCGGGATCGCGCCAGTACGCGCCGCCCAGATAGCCGCCACCCGGGCCACCACCACAGTCCAGGATGATGCCGAGCAGAATGAAGCCCACTATCGCAACGACTTTGACGATTGCGAAGACGAACTCAGCTTCGCCGTAGCCCTTGACGCCGAAGAGGTTGATGAGGATGATAATGAAGAGGAAGATGGCTACCCAAGCGTCGTTGTTTATGGAGCCCTTGGTCCAGTACTCGATCGTCAGGGTTGCCGCCACAATTTCGAGAGGCAAGACAACAAGCCATTGCATTGCGTAGCTGCGGTCTGTTAGTGATCCTTCACTCTACGTCTCGTGCCACAACTTACTTCCAGCCCATAGCAAAGCCCCATGCAGGATCCAGGAAGCGTGTGGAGTAGGCGGAGAAGGAACCGGCGACCGGGAAGAGGACTGCCATCTCGCCTAGAGCGTGGACGGTGCAGTATAGCATGATGCCAATAAGAATGAAAGCAATCACCACCGAGGCCGGTCCGCCGTTTGCGAGTGCGCTGCCACTGCCCACGAAAAGCCCAGTGCCGATGCTTCCGCCGATTGCGATCATCTGTAGATGGCGTCCTTTGAGCGACCTCTGCAAAGGCGAATTTGCTGTGGCGGCCGCCGCTCCCTCCAGGTCGAACACTCTGCCATCCGCTCCAACTGCGCTTTTGGGCGTCGCATGCGCATTGGGATCGCGCTTGAAGCTCTCGACCACGCGTGTCGACCAGGGCCTGCGGTGTTCCTCTTGCTCGCCATACTCCGGCAAGACCGCCGAGCTATCCGGTGAGTACTCGCCCTTGCCGATAACGCTGTGCGAATCGTCCATGCTACCGTTCAGGGTGTCCAAGAGTCGTCCGAGTCAGCGATACAGGTCTGCGATACATAAGGATGAAGATACTGGGGCGCGCTCGAGATCTGTATCTCAGCAGACAGCGTGCACAACAGGACGAGACGGTACTTGTACCTTACGTGTGAGCACAGCGTAAATTAGAGCTCACATGCGCTAGAGGTGGAGGGCGATCATGATTAGCTGCATACGGGCAGGGTTATCTTTTGCAGCGAGGGTGTGCAGCGGCGGTGGATGGTCGACCCTGCACCCGAGCACAGCGCCCCCGGCCAAGCGGGTGGCATCGGGACGCCCTCTTTTGCAACCGCCGAAGGAGGGTGCCTGAGCACAACCACCCGCTGTGCATCTGTACGATGTCCAGTAGTAGTTCAACTTCGAGCATTTCCTCTTCAGAATCACGCTGCTGTAGGGATCTTGGGGGCGGAGGCGAATAAAACCTCGTTGCACTGTTGACCCTCCCCGTCGCTTCGGAATCGGGGCGGGCGTGGCGACACAACGCAAAGCTGCTCGCCGGTACCATCCCCTGCCGTCCTTCGTGTGCTGCGAGCCTACGTTCGACGTTTGCGAAACCTGTGCACTTGTATTCGCAATAGCCACCGCATATCGCGAACACACAGATTTGATTCGTTCCACACTGCAGGCCAGGGCTGACCCGATCTCCGCCTGCACGACTTCGGGTAAGAGGCTGCTTGATCGTCGTTGTTTTACAGAACATCAAAGCGTTTGAGCTTTGGAACTATTCGTCGAGTCGCCGACATGTTTGCCGTGGACCTGGAGAAGGGAGGGATGATACATGTAGCCTTGGAGCCGAGATTGTGGCGGCGGCGGGAGCTCCCGTGAGAACGACGACGACTTCGCCATCTTCACAACGCCAACGACGTGTCCTCTCCAACACGTCGTTTCCGCGACTTTGCTACACCGCCATCTTACCACGCTCTGGAACTTGTTCCTACACTTCTTGCGCACATCCGTGCTGTATCCGAAGCAATAGCGCCTGCAGCAGAAGCGCACATGCTGCTGTGCAACACCTCGCGCAGGTGGCGCACCTGTCGACCCGACATACGCTGACCGCAACTTCTCGAGCAAGGGAGCTCAGGCAAGCACGTGGAGCCTCCGTCATCGCTGCCGTTGGGGATATGAGGGTGGTAGTGGCGATGAGGTGAAGTCCAGCCCAAGACATCCTTCCTCGCTAGCAGAGTTCGCGCGGACCCGACACCGGGAAGGCCGTCTCACGAGGGTCCCGCGTGCGAATCGAGCCCGGCGAGCAAACATCATGCACCCTACCGTTTCGGACTCGGGACGCAGAAAGCCATCCGAGGGGACTGAATGATGGGCGGTCCTGGCCAGTGCTTCTTCTTCCCATCCTCCGTACTTGCACAGACAATCACTCGCAGCGACACCGACTGTTACGCATGATGACAGGCAATCTCTGGCAGAAGACGCTCCTGTACTTCCGAAGACGTTACAGTAGTGACTCCTTCGCTGTACGATAGGATGCGCCCGGCTGAGAATGGCGCACGGAGAGATAGACTACCAAAGTACTGAGTCGACCATATAGCAGGTCTGTGAATGTCACAATCGCTCGACAAAGCTCTCGCGCCCTGCGGCGCACTTGTCCCGGATTCCCGTAATGTCCATTGTTGGAGCCAGCCATCTCCCGACTCGCTTGCTCACGCCCGCAGTTAGATCAAGACGATCTCCGACGTGCCATGCGAATCGCAGGTGTGCACATCAAGCCAATGCCTCTCACCGGCGATGGTGTTCCCCGGCCGGCCAACATACATGTACATTGCTGTCTATACTTACAAAAGCCGCTCGCTCGAACGAACTCACAGATGATACGGTACATCTCGCCTTCATACAAGTCCTCGGCCCCTCAACGCTCATCCCTTCTCCTTCTCAGCCGCGCCCAGCTTCTCCTCCTCCTGCTCTTCCATCTTCGCCAAAGCTTCGGCCGTCAAGGGCGTCTTGCTGCCTGAAACTTCAGCGAGAATAGGAAGCAACACGCCGCCAGCGCCATTACCTTCGACAGGCGAAATGCCGACCGGCTCCTCATGGTTGACGTGCTCCGTAGCGACGCTCTCCACATGGCTACCAGCCAACACAAGCTCCGGGCCAAACTGATCGACTTCCTCGTCGACCTCTTCGTCCTCAAATGCGTCCTCATGCTCATCCTCTTCTTCATCCTCTTCCGTAATCCCCATTATCATTTCTCCACTTCGCCTCGGCACTGACCCACTCCGACTATTCCCGCCCATGCGGCCACCAAAGCCAGAAGGCGAGCCGCCGCCCATGGGACCCTTGAATACCGAGCGCTTCCGTCTGGCGAACACGGGCAGACTGGGACTGCCCGGACCAACGCCAAAAGTACCCTTGGGATTATTCTCCGGAAAACCCGGCAAAGTACCCAATCCACCAGGTGGCGGCCGCCGAGACACGCGTATGCCCGACGGGAAACTCGTCCCGGTAGGCGTAGCAGGCAACACTTTCACGCTTGCGTGCGGTGACCTTCCCATCTTCGACCCGGATGCACTCGACATACCCGACGGCGACGCGAGGGAAGCACTGGCACTACTCGTGCTCGAAGCTTTGCTATGCGTATGATGATGCCCTTTCCCTGCTCCTCCTCCTCCGCCGCCACCTACACTCTGATACGCGCTGCGGATGGAAGAGACGGACGAGGAGGTGGACTTGCGCCCTCGTAAGCCAGCCGAGGAACGTCGGTGGTACGAGGAATGCGGAGTCAGAGTATGCGGGCTCAAACTGGACCGTTTCCGCTGCATACTTGTGCGGCTGTCCGTTGAGGATGTCGTGTTGATCCTCGGTCGCGCGGGCATAGTGGCGCGGGACTGCAGCTCCGGTCGGTGACCCACGGAAGTTTTACGATGCTGGGGTAAGGGACCGGTGTGCGTACGCTGTAAGTCACGGATACTCGCACCGGCCAGTTGCGACGGCATTACAGTTGCACCTGCGCCATTCTCGCCATCAAGCTTCGGGCTCGTCTTGCCGCCTTTCTTCCCTCCCTCCGCGTTGCTGGTGGCATTGGGTGACTTGGCGCGCTTAGCGCCCTCTTTGAACCAATGCTTCACCCACGCGAGCTGCTCTTTCAGCGGCTGCGGGTAGAAGGTCCGGCGTTTGCGTTGCGGCGGAGGAATATACGTCGGTGATAGCAAATCCGGGTTGACGGTTGAATAGCGGAGCATACTGTTCCCACGGGACGCAATGCGCGGCCGGCCGAATGTAGGGATGCTAGGGTCTTTCGGCGGCGGAGGAGGTCGGCTTCGCGATCGGCTTGCTTCTCGTGTGGCAGCTTGTGCGTCATCGGATGGCCGTTGTTGCCGTTCAGGCGTTAGCGACTTCGTCTCCAGTACGCGCGGCAGTTCAGGCGACTGCAGCGACGCACTCCCGTTCGGCCTTGTCATGCGCCTCCCTCTCGCGCTCGGCGAACCAAGCAAATCGCCCTCCTCGTGGATCTCACCCAGCGCACTCTGCGCCAAAAGCCTGCTACTAGCAGCGCTCAGTCGCCGAATACTCTTTGCTTCCGCCTCCCGTTCTCTCCGCTTGCGCTCACGTCGCTTCTCCTTCCGCTGCTCCTTTTCGATCAGAAGCGCCCACCAGCCGGCCAGAGAGTCGCAGCGCTGTGACAAGACGTTCTCAATGACCACGTCAATGTCCACTCCCGCGCTGCGCATGCGCTGCAGAGTATCTTTCTCCACTTGCGTGCTAAACGCCGGAGGCTGTTGCAGTTTCAATATCTCCTGCTGCAGCGGCGCATGCTCTGCCAGCCACGGATCCCTCAATATGTCGCCCAAAACCGGCCGCAGAATCGGCCGCTTCGACAACAGCTTTTTGATCAGCTCCTTCGCCGGCTCGGGAACAAAATCCGGGAACTTCGGCTCCTCCTTCAGTATTAAGAGCTTCGTCGCAGCATCATCATCCTCGTCGTACGGCAGCTCCCCACAAAGCAGCGCATACAGTATAATCCCCAAACTCCACACATCCACCTTTTCGCCCGCGTACTTCTCCCCCTTCAGCATCTCCGGCGCACTATAGCACACTGTCCCACACCACGTCTGCAAGTAGCTCGTCGCGCCCTGGTACTCCCGCGTAAAGCCGAAGTCCACCAACTTGACATTTTCATGCTTGTCCAACAGAATATTCTCCAGCTTGAGATCGCGATGCACACAACTTTTGCCATGCACATAGCTCACCGCGCCCACCAACTGCGTGAAGATCTTCTGCACCTTCCCGGCCTCCATCCGGCCATGCTTGAGCACATGATCGTACAGCTCATCGCCGGGACAGTACTCCAGCGCCAACCACACCAATTTCTCCGTCACGATGACCTCGTACAAGCGGGCGATATGCGGATGCAAGAACTGGCGATGATGGTGGATCTCACGCGCCAAGTTCGCATCGTCTTTCTTCGCCGACTTGAGCACGACCTTGGCGCCATTGGTGAGTTTGTGGGAGGCGAGGTAGACCTTGCCGAAGCTGCCTTTGCCGATCAGGCGGCCGAGGGTGTAGTTGCCGACGGTGTGGAGGTCCGGGGAGGAGAACTCGCTGAGGAGGGACTGGTACGAGGCGGCGAGCTTGGTGCGCTGCTCTTGCGATTCGTACTCGGCTTGGGTCCGGACGGGTGGCATGAATACTGCTGCTGCTGCTGCCGCCGGTAATCTCTAGCTGTTGCGCACCACCTCGAACGCTTTTGGCCTTGTGGCGCATGGGACGGTTCAGTCGAGGATGCACTGAATGGGTCCTCGGAAGTAGCCGGCATTTTCTACGGACCGGACCTCCCTTCCGCGTCGCTGCCAAACATTTATAGAGTTCATCAACCTCATGTGCTTACACAAACCATGAACATGTACGGTGCACCACAACCCAATTTTTCGCTAGTCTACAGCAGGACTGCCCAACTCTCACAATCTCAACCATCTAATCACTCGCATTTCGCGGTCATGCCGCTGTCTCCGTGCCATCGCACCCAATCATCGCGCTCCCTCAGGTAGTACCCGAGCACTCTCCACGGGGAGCCCCAGCGGATCTCATCGCCCGCTCGATACACTCCTTCTTCCAGATCGTGATGTGGCCCCACGCATGGAAGGTCCACGGGAAACCCGGACGAGGCGTCACCGGCTCGAACCTCCATCGCGACAGCCCGCCACAGCCGTGGATCTCGTGGTACAGCCCTTTGCCCCAGCCCGGGGCCCCCTTGCCGTCGAGCTTCGCCTGGTCCCAGTTCGCGCCCCAGATGTTGAACTCGTCCAGGACGAGAATGTATTGCGTGGTGCAGCTATCCGTCGGCGTGGCATATGGTGCTGTGACCGTGACGACGCTGGCGGGGGGCGGAAGTGGAGGTGGCGGCGGGGAAACCGCCCGGGCAGATGAGGGCCTCGACCTCGTAGTCCCATTCGCAGTCGAGTGCCTTGTAGCACTCTTCCGTCTCGTTGGCGTAGCAGTGCGCGCAGGCGGCCGGGTTCGGCAGGCTCTCCTCGACGCTCCAAGCCGCGGTGCACTGGTACGGGAGATACGGGCCGGGAGGGTGGACGACGTGCGTCGGAGACGCGGGCGAGGGGGACAGGGCGGCGGAGACTGCACCGGCAGCCTCATGGGCACGAGCCGGCAACACGCCGGCGAGGGCCAGGGAGAGCATGCCGAGGCACACGACGAGGACCGAAATCATACGCATTGTGTCGAAGAGGCTGGTAGGTTGTGTCAGTAAGTATGGTTGGTATGTGTCTCGAAGATAGTGCTTACCGGGTGGTGCGGCGGGAGTGCGATACACGAGCTTGTGAGGTTTGCTGTTTCGCGGAGATGGGGGTGGAGGTCGAGGAAGGTGGTAGCTATCTCCGCTACAGGTCAGATGCGTTGTGCTGCGATAGTCGGATGCAGTAGTATGTAAGTAACTTACTGTGTCGAGGAGATGGTGGTGGAGATCGAGTTTGATGGTTGCTGTCTCCGCTACACGTTAGCTGTGTTCTGCTCTGATAGTCGGATGCAGTTACCTCTGAAAACTTACTGTGTGGCTGAGAGGGTGGTCGAGGTCGGTCTACAAAACGGATCTGTAACTCCCAGAAAGCAGGGCGTTCGAGCCTCTTTATAGGACCCAAGATGTGCGTGGGCATGCAAGATCCCTCGCAGAGGACAGTACGCTTGATAAAGCTTGTTGCAACAGAATTTACTTCGAACCCTGGAACAACACATCCACACTACACTGATTGGGAAATGACTCTCCAAAGATGTCCTCATCTTCATCATCATGACTGGCAACTCTGGAGGCAACGCTCCCGACACTTACTAGACTATTACCGGCGAATGTCCTCACGATCCGATGATCCCTGGCGTCCATACCGGGATCCACGACAGGTGTGCCTCTACAACATAGAGCCCGTACCATGAACACTAGCGCCACGATCACGAGCTCACAGGGATGGCTTAGTTATATCTCCGCGTAATATGAATGGTGGTGGGTGATGCCTGGGAGTCGAATCCATGCTCGATGTCGCTGCTGTATACGCGAGACGATGACCGGACGAAGTTCTGGTCTCAGCGTAGCGCCTGCCTGAGGTGGTATGCGAGCGCGATGAGCAACAACCATGATGCTTCGGCGATCTCGAGAGAGCTCGCAGCCAAGGGCGTTGGATGCGGAATACGTATTGGGAGGCTCATGGACTGCCAAGCCGTGATTGAGGACAAGATGAGTCCCTACGAACGAGCACGCCGTGGTAGCACGGTCAACCGGTGCACCTGTAGCGTTTCACGAGGGCGCAGGTTACATCTCCTCCCCCTTCGGAATGCTCTCATAAGCCGCCTTCACCTCCTTAAGATTCCCTACAGTCTCCAGCCACTTCGCAATACCCGGGTACTTGTCCAGACTCAACTGCGCATAGCTGTGCTGGTAGCTGGAAGGCAAAGTCAGCCGAGTAACCTGAACAGCCACTAGTCACTGAAGAAACGTGAGCGACCTACAGCCACGGGTAACAGTGACAATCCACAGCCGACAGCGTCTTCCCAGGCAAGATGTAAGATCCATCATGACTCTGCAACTGCCCCTCCAGCACGCCGAACGTCCGATACGCCTGCTCCTCGTACCTTGCCAGTGCGTCGTCATTCTTCTGGGAGTGATAGTGCCGGAACCAGTTCACCTGGCCCATCATGCTACACGCACACTACATTAGCAATCGCGCCCACACCAGTGAGGACAAAATACTGAAAGGCTAAAACGCACGGCCCAATACTCGACAAAAGGAAGAAGATCCACTTATCCAGATCCACACGCTCCCGCTCCGAACTACCGCGCGAACCTAGCTTGTTCCCTTTGTCGTATACGCGAAGCACGTAATTCATGCAGGCGCCGCTCTCCCAGGATACGACTCCCGTGTTGGGGTCCTCGAGGGCGGGCACACGGCCGTTCTCGGAGATCTTCAAGAACTGCGGTCCTTTGAGACCGTTGGGGCCATCGCCGAATTGCCAGAGTTTGACTTCGTATGGGATGCCCAGGGCCTCGAGGGCTATGGCTATCTTGTATGGGTTCGGGCCCTGTGTTTGTGGTCAGTGATGTGGTTGCAGTCTTGTGGTTGGCGTGCCTTACCGTGCTGTGTGCGTGCAAGACGAGAGGCTTTGTGGTTGAAGACATGGCTGCGGCGAGTGGTCCTGTAATGTAGGAGATTGACAGAGGAGGCCACACGAGCAACGTAAAGGACCTAGCTTGACGGGTCCTTGGAGGTCTCTGGGCTATTGCGTCACCGGATAGAGCACTAACGCAGGTGCAAAAAGCTTCCAGTCCGGGCTTCGGAAGCAGTCCTGGGAAGGCACACAATGTGCAGTCATGAAAGACATAGAGAATGTGTACAGCTGCAGAACATGTAAGTATGTCCTCCGCAGAATGTCCCGACGCTGATCCTGCATGTCCTATCCAAATCCAACCAACGCCTCGCTCTGAACGCTCATAGTCTGTAATATACAACACTGCACATTATTGATACACGTTATCGTAGCAACTAGGCTCGCCAGCCATCTCACGGCTTTTCATCCTCCTCGGCCGAAGGTGCAGCTTGGCCAGGAAGCTGGTGTGCGGCATCCTCCTCGTCGTCCGTTGGCAACGGCGTAGGCAATTGACTCGGCTCCTCGGCCGGCTGTGACGGTATCGTAGTCGGTGTCGATGATTCTGGCGTGCCCTCTTTGCTGGGAAGCTCCTGGCTACCACGAAGCCCACGCTCCTCGGCTAGCCTCTGCGCCTCCAGACGCTTGCGCTCGACCTCCGCTTCCTCCTCATGCTCGATCTGCCGCTCTTCCAGCTTCAGCTCGTTGAGGGTGGGCACCTCGACTTCTTCTGCGGCCTCTGCCTCTCCCTGCATCTCTGGAGCTTGTTCCGCAATCGGCGTCTCCGTCGCAAGGCTGTCCGCTCGACTCATACTCTTCCTGCCTTGACTACTCCGTGTGCTTCGTGATGACATCGTACGTCGCGTGGAAGTTCTACTACCCGCCGACGGCCGCTTGTCTCGCCTCTCACTCCGCGTCCTGCCTGAACTACTCTCCGTCTCTGGTCCTGACTGCGTGTTCCTCCGCTCGAGCACCATTGCAAACTCGTCATCCAGCGGTATCGCATCCTCTTCATCCGACGGAAAGATATCACCTCGACTGCTATAGCTGTCGCTCGTAGCCGCGGAGCCAACCGTGCCACTCCGTGTCCGACCGTGCTGTCTCGGCGCACCCGTCCCAGCACCGCTCTCGTCCCCTTCCAACAACGCATCGCCTTCCGTGCGATCCCGCCGTGTGCGTCTGCCATGCGGGTGTTCCTCCAAAGACGCAGCGCTCGGTTTGTACTTCAACGCCTTTCCCCCAAACACCCTCCCAAAAAAGCCCTTCGACCCCGGTATTGCCGGCGCATCGGCTTCAATCTGTGCGGCGCTCTTTCGTCTGCCTTTCGGGTAGCTCATGCTTCTCTGCCGGCCCGGCTGCTGCGTCACTGTGCCATATCCTCCCCCAGCACCACTCCCCGCCAACAGCCGATCAAACTCGTCATTCCCTCCCCACCCTAGCAGCCCATCCGTCTCATCTAGGTCGTCCCAATCGTCGTAGAAATCAAAGCTCAGCTCTGCGCGGCCTCGACTCCGGGCCTGCCCTCTTTGCCTCCGTATGCGGTCGCGCTGGCGGAGATTGAGGGTCGGACATCCGGCATCGACGCACGTGGTGAAGCATGACGCTACGGAGCCCAAGCAGGGTCTGATATAGCTCTGGCCGAAGATGTAGAGGCTACTTTGCGCCTGCTCTGTCGCATTCTCGACGCTCTGCCCGATCTCGTTCAGGCGGCGGCGGAAGCGGGGATCGGTGGTGCGGTACATGATATCGCGCTACGGCTATGCGGTGAAGGTGTCGTGGACCGCACGTGTTCGCTTCATCAAGCGCAATGAATCTGCTGCGGGCGCAGGCAACGGCTATGGATGTGCGAACTCCCTGGGGTTGAAGCTCGGGGGTGAGACTGGGGTATAGGGCTGACGCTAGTGGCTTGATGCACGACTGGGGGACTGACGCACGTGGCCCATGGGATCTCGAAACGATAATATATCACGTCCTTGAACGGTCGTATTACATGCTTACTTACCTCCAGGAAGTACGTGCGAAAGCAGTCGCGGCTTCAAATTGCCTGTTAAGGAAGGCACGCTATCATCCTTGCCGACAAGGCGGCCGCTCGATCAGTCGATCTACATCTTTCTTGGCGGTCGATCCCGATCCTCGAACGCTCTAGACTCGAGCTGCAACAGCATCAAGACGAGGCTGCACCAGATATACAGGGACCGGCTTGACAAGAAGTAGAGCGAGGCATATGAGAATACAGTTCCGCCAATACACAGACTGCCCCCCTTCGCTCTGCTTCAAAATCGAATTTACCGCTCTAGCGTTATTGGCGTGAAGGGGTAGGCTACGCGAACACCATGCATTACAGTAGGCGAATCTCTACTTGGGACAACGAGCTATATGGACAAGAAGCTAACGAGAAACAGTTCGCTTCCTCCGAACGCCCAAAGTTGAGGTCGAGAAAGGCGTCGTCCTCCTAAACGCAGTCATCACCCTCACCACAGATCTCGGCGAGACGTTCTTCCCCCAAGATCTCGAGCTGATAGCCACCGTCCGAGACACCGAGCAGGACGGTGATATCTACCTCCGCCGGAAGCTCCGATGGCCAGGCGGTGCGCGGAGTCTTCCTGTCACCTTCGACCTCTCCCGTCAGGATGTGGACTGGCCGGCTTGCATGCACATCGCCGTCAGGAGTTTCGGTCCTGTTCCGCCCGTCGGTTTCTTGCCGCCCATCGTCGACGTATGGAGTGGGACAATGAATCCAACCAATGGCCACTTCGAAAGCGGATGGCGAGTCGAGCGGAGATTTACAAGCTTAGCCGAGCGAACCGTGAGTCTACTGGAAGACGCAGGCGACAGCATCGCGCGGCATCTGTGGGACGGCAGCCAAGCACTGGCCCAGCACATCGACCAGACGATCTCGCTGCAGATGGCGTCGAATCCTCTGCCTCTACTAGAATACGTGCTAGTCTCAGCAACCTACCGACGACTCAACGTCATCGAACTGGGTTGCGGTTGCGGCAGTGTCGGCATCAGTCTCGCGCAAAGTATCCCAGACTGCAACGTACTTCTCACAGATCTGCCGGAAGTGACCGAGCTCGTGGAAGCCAACATCGAGCGCATGAAACCGGCTATGTCGTCCGAGGTCCACTTCGAATCTCTGGACTGGGAGCAACCTTTACCAGAGAAACTGCGGAATCGGATCAATGGATTGATTATCGTATCGGAATGCACATACAACACCGATACATTACAACCACTGGTGAACACTCTCCAGAGCCTCATCGCTCGCTCTCCGAAAGCCGTGATAGTCGTATCAACGAAGACGAGGCACGACAGCGAAGCAGCGTTCTTCGACCTGATGCGAGACGCCGGGTTTATCGAGGGCGGCAGTATGCGGATACCTTTGCCTGGCGAGCCTGGAAATGGCTACGCGGACTGGGCGGGGGATATCGGCTTGCATGTGTTCCACGGGCGAGAGCATAGATTTAGTCTGAGTGCGAAGGAGAGAAGTGCGAAGAGAAGTGCGGAGGGAGTCCCGAAAGTGGAGACTTCGAGGCGGCCCCGATCGCGCTGAGGCGTTGCTTGTTGTTTGCAAGGGCGGCAGATATAACACGGTGGACTGGGCCTGGACGGGAAAGGGCAGGCTGCGTGAGATCGGCATCATGGCCCTCAGATTAGGGTTGGGGCACTCTGCACACACAACAGGGCTCTGGTGCTTCCAAGGCGTGCGTTGCTAGGCCCGTTACTACCCAATAATATCAGCATAACGAGGACCGCCCAGCAGGTCACACAAGCTTTATCTTCAAAACCCCCTCCCATCCCTCCTTCGCAGCCTTCGCCACCTCACCGCAGAACCCCTGCACTCTCTCCTCCTCAAGCATCCACAACTCTTGCCACACCCCGTCATCCCGCTCCATATATCGTCTCACCTCACCAGCCTTAACCGCCGCCTGCTGCTCCGTAGCATGCTGCTGCAGTCTAGCGAAAAGCAGCTTGGCCCGACCCTGCAGCTCCTGCAGCTCTCTCGCGACACCCTCGGGTGACCTGCTTCGCGCGTATTGACATGCTAAGGCGATGATGTTTAGCACGTCGGCGTATGCGTAGTGGTCTAGCAGGCATTCGGCTGAAGGGTCGGATGCGTTGGTCAGGGTGTCGATGCTGAGACGGTCGATCGCCTCGTGGATGGAGGCGATGTGTTTTGCAACCATATTCTCGACTACGTCGCGGCCAGCTGATCGGATATATTGTAGTAGCTCGAGGGCACCGAATGCGACGTCACCGGCGAGGTACTCCGACTCCGTCATTCCCAGCTCTGACGCCTGTTTGCTTGCCGAGAGTTGCGGATCAATATACTCCTTCAGCTTCCTTATCTGGTCCGGTATCTCGTCGGCTCTCATTACCATCGTACTGCTTTCCGTGGCGATGCACCACGCAGTATCAGCTGCAAGGGCGAAAAGCACCCATGCTTTGCTTGGCATGGCACCGCCACGCCCGTGCAGTGCCCTCTCGACATTGTAGCCGTAATCGAATGCCGCGTCAAAGTCCCGGTTATCCTTGTCCTGGACCCAGTTCTCGCACGCCAGCGGGCCCATAGCCTTAACCGCCACATCTTCGCCGATGGTACCCTTAGTAAGTCGCGCAATACGTCGATGCTCGAGCAGAGTCACACGTCGGGACAAGCTCATCCGAAGCCCATCCCTCAGCCCCTGCAAATCAAACAGCATACCCGTCTGCCCATGATTCAACACGCTCGCCTGCGTCTCCGCCAGCTTCTCCTCGCACCGCACGTACACGCTCAGCGCATGGGTGGTGCGTTTGGTCGGCAGCATACCGTCGGCGTCTCCGTGGCCCCAGGAAGTGGCGTGTGGGTGGATGAGCGAGAGACGAGTGAATAGTGCGTGCCCAACGGTGTCGTGCTGGATCTCTTTGATGCTGAGGGAGTCGAAGAGCCGCATTGCGAGGCTGCCGAGGTTGAGGCGCATGTAGAGGTAGACTAGGATCAAGCGGGCTTCGTGGATGTGCTCGTCGTGGCGGAGTAATGACTCAGCGAGGTATGCAGCATGAAGGAGGTACTGTGTGTCGGATGTCTGTTCGAACATCTTTACGAGGGCTGAGATGACGAGGAAGCAGATATGAGCTGGTGATCTTCGCGCACCACTGCTGAGGGTGGATATTGATTCGTGAAAGAGGCGTATGGCGCTTGTAGTGAAACCACGCAAGGCAACTGTCGAGGCTCCAGCCTCAATCAAGGCTGTAAAGGTTTGCTGCAACGACCTGATCTCAGCTACCAGCCACTCTTGAGTCGGTACTGAGCCGGGCTCTGGGACTGCGGGTGAGTTCGCAGTACCATTCGCGGACGATCGCGCCTCCCTCTGCTGCCGAGCGTCGGAGACTTGCTTGCTGTCCTGAAAGGGCCGGCCCTGTGTGCTCTCCAATTCCTTCACCGCACCTTGCACCGCAAAGATCTGACCCGGCACCTTACAATCCAACGCTTTATCGTCGTCAAATCGCTCAGTGACAGCCTTCCTCGCCAGCCCCATCGCGAGTCTAGCTTGCAGGTCCTCATTCGACGTAGATATCAACTGCGTGAATGCCGCATGTGCCATATAAACCACCCGATCCCTAGGCTGGAAAGCCTTGAGCTGAATAAGCGCTTGCTGGGCGTCGATCAACCGATCATCCAAGACCGCTCGTTCGAACCGCACGGTCAAGACCTCCAGCTTCTGGTTCGTCGTCGTCGCCGCCTTCGCCGCGGCATCCCAGATTTTCGTCACGGTGGGTCCGGCTGTCGAGGGTCGAGGGAAGACATGGCTCTGCCCGTCCACGACGGCTTCCTCGAGCTCCACGATATCCTGGATCTCTCGGGGCGAGAGTGTCGTCACTTCGTCCAGTACCTGAGGGGCTTCATCGCTTCCAGTGGCGTACAGTAACCGTAGCTTCGTAGTAAGGAGCTGGATGTTTTTCGGGCTTTTCCTGAGCAGCTCGTTGCATCGCTTGATACCGTCGCCAAAGTTGCGCTTCTGTTCATAATCTTCGAATGCTGGGTAGCGGGCCATGTCGATTGATCGAGCTTCAGTCTCTCGTGACTGCCTAATGCGGTCGGCGAGGTATGAATGTTTATTGGCCCATGTTTATGCTCGGGCTGCAGGGAGCAAGCTTCACTCGATTGGTGCTTTACTTGGGGAGCGTCCAAGGACCCGCGTGGGATGAGGATGGTGATATGGGCAGCAAAAATCCGGTTTGCGTGTCGTTCCTCCACCTCCAATTCCAAGGCTTCGATGTTCCGATTCTCACGGCTGTGGCGCCCAAACTCACTTTTAGCCTCATCCCGCACCTGCCGCACCCGCAAACGTGGAGAGAGCATGGTTGTTGCTTATAGCCGACACTCCCGAGAGAACACCTTTGAGCTTTCCATACCAGCAACACCTGTACTCTAGCAATCTGACTCCCGAACCCCAATACAATACAAAAGCGACGGGTACAGGCGCCTGAACATCACGATCGTCCACACCCTCTTAGCGAACCCACCTCTTTTCCAAACCACACAATGGTATACAAAACCCACCCGCAACCCTACCCTTACACCACCCTTACACCGCCCCCGGACCTTCGCTGACTCCCCCCCGAAACAGGCGCAAACCCCCCAACAACGCCGCGCCAACGCCCAATTCGCCAAAGCGGAAGAAACCAAACGCGGCAAGCCCGCGGCAGCGATCAAGAAGAAGAGCGAGAAAGTGGAGAAAGCGCCCATTTCCAAGGGCTGGCTATGTACGCGACTCCCTACCTTTACTTCCTTGCCCTCATGCGGATGGAGGACCATTTCGCTGATGGTGGTTTTGAATGTGCTAGATCTACTCCTCTTCGTCGTCTGCGGCGGGATCGTGTTCGAGCTCGTGCGGATCGTATTCGGGGCCGGGCAGAACTACTTTAGTGGATAGGGTAGGGTAGAGTGGATAGGATAGGATAGGATAGGATAGGATGGCATGGATGGGTGGACGGATGGACCGAGGGAGGTTGTAGAGGATATATGATAGGATGGAGGGAGAAGCAAGGGGCGACGGGAGGATATGCATGGCTTTTCGGCGTTCAACGAGAGCAGTCTCTTGCGGGATGGGCTGACTGGGTTTCCACAAAAGGCCTGCGGGTTACGCGAGGGGCGGCGATACCCTTTTCCAACACGCTGTTTTGCTGTTATTGCATTGCGTTTGCATTGGGCAGCGATTCTATGTATGCCTCCGACTCGGACTGGGCTACCTCTAGGCTAGGCTAGCAGAGTCATCATGTGTGTGTGCAATCCCGAAGCTACGACTTCGCCTTCGACTTGCGCTTCCGCGCCTCGCCGTTCGCATTGGGCGCCAGCGAGGCCTGGAGCATGGCTTCCGTCTCGTCCATTGGCTCCTGGTCGAGGTCGCCGTTGGCTTCCCAGGCGATGTGCTCGGGGGTTTGCTTGTTAAGGAGGCGAGCGAGGGTGATGTTGTAGAGGTGGACGGGTCCTCTGATGAGGAAGGTGTCGGCGATGCCGGGGGCGGGGACCTCGTCGGGCTGTGCACGTTGATTTAGCATGATATTATGTCGAAGGAAAAAGAAAGCTGGACTTACGTCGAGCAGAAACTCCTGGGTGTCGCCTTCTTCCGTCTCGTCTTCCAGGTACACATTCCCAACACTGTCCACGATCAAGACCTTGCCGTTCTCAGCCATCGTCCGCTTCTTGGCGCCGACGGGGCCAGAGGTGATCTCAGCCTCCTGCGGTGTGCTGATGCCCTCTTCCTTGGCCTTCTGTGCGACTCTGGCACTCTTGACCGGAGCCTTCGAATCCTTCTTCTTCTCCTTCTCCATTGCACGCTTCTGCTTCCTGTTCCATTGCATGCTATCCTCCTTGTCGGGCGTTGATCGGTTCGGGGTCCCGCCATTCGCCGTTGGTCCTCCCAAGCCCGGGATAGCACCAATCCCACCTTCGTCACCCCAAGCCATACGTCTAGCATGCCTGATGTACCTCTCCACGAACTCACGCTGTCGCTTCCAGCTCAAGTAGAGAGCGGCGTAGTGAGCACCTCCGCCGAACACCACGAACAAGCCAAGCAGGACACTGACAAGTCCTGGCCTGAAGCGCTGGTAGTAGTACCCAGTGCCTCTCCACTTGGGGAAGCCATTGCTGAGGAAGTGGTCGTAGCGCGCCCTCTCCGGTCCCCGCAGGATATTGGCCACCAAGCTCAACCTCTCGAACCTCGCCGAGGCCTCCTTGTCGAACTTGGCCTTCTCGCTATTTGATGGCTGCTTGTTCTTCTGCACATGCACGGTCGGCTTGGCCCCCGCTTTGGTCGTGACCCGGGTGGGCTTGTTGTAATTGGCGACCCAGCTGCTGCGCGCCTTGTCCGGGTGGAGGGTGCGGGAGAGCTTCCTGTACGCCTTGTTGATGGTCTCCTGGTCGGCGTTGGGCTTGATGTCCAGGAAGGAGTAGAAGGTGACGTTGTGACCCTCGCTGGCGGTGACCTCGTCCCGGAGACGGAAGATCTCGTGGTCCTCTTTCGTCCATGCCGCGACCAATGTGATGCAGGCGAGTAGCAGCAGTACGGCTGCCCGAGTGTGTACCCTCATCCTGCCAATAATGCGAGCGTGGAGGTGGTGTGCCAGCAGCCAGTGGAGAAGAAGCTGCTCGGGCGGAAAAAGTTCCTGGAGACGCTAACGCGTTGCACGCATGCATGCAGCCCAGCGCGCCCTGCTGCTGCTATGGGACAAAGGGTGAACAGCTGGCCTGTCGAGCTCACCGTCACTTGCCAATACTACCCAACTTCCGGACCATTCTTCTCCCATACTAAACGACTTGTACTTTTCTCCTTCATGATTGTATTTCTATTGACACCCGGACGAGTTCGAAATCTCCCCGTGGGCGGGACGGCCCAGACAAAGGCACGCCCCCGATCGCCCGCCGCCGCGGCCCCTGAACCGCACATCATCCTCGCACAATCCTCGCACATGCCTGCCCAACCAACCAGTGGAATTTGGGAAAGAGCGAGCACTCCGGATGGGCTGCTCCAAGCAAACAACTCCTTCGCTTCTACTCACTCGTTTGGACAGGACGTCACTGTCAGCGTAAGCCACCCTTTCCTCGAGCTTCGCCCACCTTCGAGCCTGCATCTCGCTAGGGAGTCAGCAGCAGCAGCCGGACATGTGAAAGCGCAACCCACTGATCCTCTCAGCACCCAGGCCTTCGACATAGAAATCAGATAGACACCAACATCCCCCTCGAAGACACTCCTTCCCCATCGCAATCATGGCGCGCATGAACATCCCCCTCGAGGCCCTCACCAGCCGCCTCAACCTCTCCAGCCGCTTCGACTCCGTCCGCTCGCAGAGCCTCGCGAACCGCTTCGCCAACCTCAAGCCCGTCGGCGAGTTCCTCGACATCAAGCGCGTGGGTCGCCCGGCGAACATCGGCGAGCTGCAGACCCGCGTCAACTACAACCTGTCCTACTTCAGCAGCAACTATGCCGTCCTCTTCGTCATGCTCAGCATCTACAGCTTGCTCACCAACCTACTCCTCTTCTTCGTCATCTTACTGGTCATTGGCGGCATGTTCGGGATCGGCAAGCTGCAGGGCGCAGATCTCGACTTGGGCTTTGCAAAGTTCACCTCGTCGCAACTATACACTGGTCTGTTGATCGTGTCGGTACCGCTGGGTCTGTGGGCGCGTCCGATCGCCACGGTGCTATGGCTAGTCGGCGCGTGCGCTGTGTCGATTCTGGGCCATGCGAGTTTAATGGACCGCCCTATAGAGGCGTCTTTCTCTGAGTACGACGCCCAGCCACCTATATCCGCTGTGGCACTCGCTAACACTGCTCCTGAAACAGGGAGGCGGTTTAAGGATCGGTCGGCCGCGCACACCTCTACGCCCTATCACATGGGAAGACCCCCCGGAGCTCTCGGTGATGACGGTAGGCGAAGACGATACCCGGATGACTGGGAGCTTCGACAACAGCAGGCGCATCGCTACGGCGAGCGCTTTGAGGAGATTAGTGAAGATGAGGATGGGCAAGGCGTTTTGTTGGACCCGAATGGGTATGCTTTACGGGACGGTCGGCAGCGAGGCTTCGCTAGCGACGAATTGTATTTTGATGGGTATGACATCGGACAGGATAGACAGCGCAGGCGCCAGGTGTACGATTATGCGGACGATTTCGATTCGGAAGAGGAACACTATAATAGAAGGATGGGTGCTGCTTATTCAGCGGTGGCCGCGGCGGCGAGGGACAGGGATGAAGATTTAGTGCAGACAGCATTGGCGCGCATTGCGGCGGCGCGGACGCGAGGCAAGTCGAATGTGAATCTCACGCCGGACGAGATGGAGGCTCTAGAGCGCAGGCGAGGAGGCCAGCCGCCAGAGCGGACACCACCACCTCCGGCTCTGGTCTCACCGCCGGCCACACCCGCCAAGACGCCGAAGGGCAAGGTGGGCAGCAGGACGAGCAGCTCGACGAGTCTGGTCGGGCAGCGGAAGAAAAAGGGCAGTAGCAGCATCAGCTCGCCATCGCCCGCGAAGTCGAACTCGAAGGCGAAGGTGGAGCGCAAGTCGTCCGCTGAGCAGCAGACCTCACCATACTCATCCGGCGCTGGACCGCCTGGGATCATGGTGCCCGGTCCTAACGGCGTCCCCGTCTTCGCGCCCTTAGTCAACTACCCACCCCCGCCCACTCCCGAACTAACGCGCGCCGGAGCGGCGAGAACACGATCGCGATCCACCTCCAAACACTCCCGCCGCGACTCCACGCCCCCCGAACGAGTCGACCCTTACGCGCAGTACCCATCCCCATACTACATGCCCACCCCACGAGGCCTCCGCCCGGAATCCTCGGGCTCGAACCGCTCACTGCAGCAGGAAGATCTAGACTGGTACTCCCCCCCTGCTCCGCCTCCTCCCCTCCAACCGCGCCACCGCTCCGCTTCAACGGCGCAGTACGCCCCCTTCCACCGCCACCCCAGCGAAGATTACGACATCCCGCCCCCGTCCCAGCCTCCGCTCCAGCCGTCATCCTCCTTGCCTGCAGCGCAAGGCGGCCGGCGCCACGTCAGCGGGCCCTCGTCGGCGACGGACGTGCGGTACGCGAGTCTGCGGCGCGTGCCGCCGGCTAGTTCGCCGTTGGGGCCGCCGAGGCCGGGGGTCGGGGTCCATGCTGCGTCGGATCCGGTTGGCTATGGTGGGGGTGGGGGAAGGAAGGGGAGTTCATTGGGACGGGAGGTGAGGATGGGGAGGAGTGGGAGTGGTGGGAGTGGGAGTGGGGATGGGAGTAGTGGTGGTGGTGGTGGGGAGGATCAGGGTGTTCGGGTTGGTGATGTCGTGCCGGAGGCGAGTCCTGCTGGCCGCTCGATGGACCGGGGATTGGTGGGTAGGGATGAGGGGGGGAGGAGGAGGAAGAGTGGGCGGCGGGTTTAAGGTGGGTAGGTAGGTAAGCTTGAATTTGACAGGAGCGTGTTCGTCGTAGCTATTGCATTTCATACCACAACTCTGTCTGAATGCAGATCGACATGCACCTTACATGTACAGCCACGTGCACCTCTCACGTCCGATCGGAACTGCAGCTATTTGAACCCCCCTATAGCAGCTAGTCGGAAGCTTCTTCGAGTCCATCCCGACTCCCGACCGAAGCAATACTAAGGTATTCCTGCGACCTGCCCTGCTTGGCTACATGTACCAAACGGGCCCGTGTTTTTTGATCGTCCACGTGGGAAAGGTGACTGTAAGCCGCTACGTGCACAACACCGGAACCAGAGGAAGGTTTCGCGTACGCATGCGAGCGGTCAGGCATGGAGGTACATGTAGGTTTACCGCCTGCAGTAAGGTAAGGTAGGGTAGGGTCGGTTTCCCGCCCACCCTGTTCCCCCGTCCCCTCCCCCGTTTGCCTTGACAGGTGGTACGGTCCGTGACGGGGTACCAGCGTACATGTACCGTAACATGAAGTTCAGAGTTCATCAGACTGCGGATGTGGATGTGGATGTGGATGTGCACATCATGATGACAGCTGCACTGCACCCCGTGCGTTCCAGCGTCGGGTTTCAGCGTCTCATGACTCTCATCATCACGGCGTCTGCCTTCCTGTCGTGAAAGTGGTCGGTTATCCTTTGCCTTTGTCGTGCCCGCTAGCTGGCCACTTCGGTCCCGCCCGGATGCGAAGAGTGCAGGTGCAGGTGTGACGGATCGATCTCCGTACAGTACAGTACATGCTGCTGTTTGGCTCATACTTAGCAGCAGTGGCTTTTCCGGGGGGGCGTTCAAAAGGGCCCCTGAAATGTTTGGAACTCGGATCGTCCTGGGGGGCAGGGTATCTTTGTTCTAAGACAGTCGTGACGGATGTGATCGGGTTTCTCGGTTGGCCGGCAACCTAATCTACCTAATCGGGCGGGGACGTTGTTCGTTTGGGGCGAAGGTTTGGGTGGTGTACCGTGTTTTGCTGTGCTCAACTGCATGTGGTTTGGAGAGGCGTGTGACCGTTGACGTGGCGTGGCGATGATGAGGCCTGGAGGAGTCTTTGATGGTAGCGCGGTTACCGCCGTTTGTTTGTGATGAAGGGAGGATAGTTGCACAAGAATAATTTGGCAATTTGAGGGGATACTGGTACGTGCTGTACCTCAGGTGCGCGCGAGGGGATGGGATTGTGGATTCAATATGCATCGTTATACAGGCTGCTATAGCCAAGGAGCGATGTTTGTAATGAGGGGAAGTGTTGCGAGAAAGCTGACTCCATGTCGTCGTTCGCGAAGTTCCAGCGGGCCATCTGTATGGCACAAACTTCTTGGTAGACGCACGAGATGCGTGTGTGCTTGGGTGTGCGTGACGGCGATACAAGTATACATGTACCTTCACACATGTACCTATACATGTACACTCTGCAGGGATGCCAGGGTGTACCTGACGGTTCCTGGAGGCGGGCCGAGCGCCCTACATGCAATCTAACTGAAAGGTTCATCTCCAAACGTTGACAGGAAGGGCACGAGAGACGTGCTCTCTCGGAGGCTCCGCTTGTCAAGCGGCCATAACGACGACGACGGCCGTGTGAAGACTTGGACGATACTTGCGTGTGCCTTCGTTTGACAGACGGGTCATCAATCATCATCATCATCCCTCCTGAAACGCTAACACCCAGCGCCTCGAGAGCGAATCACAGCGTCCAGGCCCATCGTGCCAGCAACTTCGCACCCGGGGCTTATTACATGCGCACACGCACTCCTCGCGGCCATTTGCTGCTCACGCCCGCCCCGTCACGCACCTTATGGTAGGCGTGAGCCATGTCGACACCAGGCACTGCTGAGCAGGGCAGGCCTCCAGCACATTTGATAGGCCTGCGACCACACCCCACCGCGCAGACGGCGGCAGTAGGCGGACGGAAACCTCGTCCAGTCCCCAGCCCGCTACAGGAGTCGACCGTCGCGCGCTCCGCGTCAGAGATCAGTGGCCCACTGCTCAGTCCGGGCCATCCGAGCAGCAGCAGCTTCAGGACCGCCCACAGCCAAGACCACGTCCCCACCGCGAATGCGCTGCGGACGCCCGATCCGGCCAAGAAGGCTCCCACTAGCCCTGCGATCGAGGAGTTCCGCAATGCAGTCACCAGAGATGCGCTGAGGGAGGAGGCGAAGAGGGCTGCCCAGTCACGCAACGTCTCTGCTCCCGTGCTTGCCGCCGCACCCCAACTGTCCCCTCCCACCTCACCCACGATGCCTTCGTCCAACGCCTCGAGGCCCTCACATCGCGCCGAGCTGCGTTCTATAGATGGTCCGGCTATAATGCAGCGCACCGCCTCCATCGACTCGACCGTCTCCACCATCTCGACCGCAACGACAGGCTCGCAGAAGCAGAATGGGAGTACGGCGTACCGGGTGCATCACGAGAGTGCTGGGCCGGAGGATGTGGCGGCGTTGATAGCGGCTGCTGGCTCGGCGGAGTCGGCGGTGCAGAAGCTGTTCGGGGAGAAGAACCAGGCCGCGTCGCATAATGCACAGCTATGGCGGCTGGTGGAGAAGCAGCGAGCGATGATATTGGGCTTGAACAAGGACTTGGAGAAGTCTCTCAAGGAGAAGGAGCGGTACAGGCGGAAGCTGAAGGATCATCTGGTGGAGTCTCAGTCGGCTCCTATCCTGACATCTGCGGCGGAGCCGGTGGAAGAGACGGTCAAGCGAGAGAGTAGTCAGTCGCCAGCTTTGCCTGTGGACTCGGGCAGAGACGCAGCTGCGGTTGCGACGGTGCCGGCGAGCTTGCGCAAGTTCAGCGAGGATGGTCGAAAGGTCAGCGATGCGTCCGATGCGACGTCCATCATGCCCGGCCGGTCAGACACTCCGCAAGACACCGCTGGCCCATCTTCTTCCGACACTGCGCCGGGTACACCTCACTCGACGGGGAGTGTGAGTCTTTTAGCACGTGACAGCGAGAATGCCGGGATTGCGTCTGGCACCGTCAAAAGCATCACCACCACAGCGCGGAGTAGCCGGCCAAGCATCGAGACGGCGCACTTGGTGGGCAGCCGTGTTGAAGTCGTCCGTACTCCACTCTCCGCTACCGCGCAGCAGCAGAGCCCCAGCCTGGCTGCTCCTGGCAACTCGTTGTCGAGTCCCAAGGCAGCCAACAGGAAGGCGCCACCGGCACCACTTCAGCTGTCGCCGAAGTCTGTAGCGCCCACTTCCAGCCTCACCAACAATATCATGGACGCATCGGATTCCGAGTATGAGGAGGATCCGAACAGTGCCCGGGCCGAGTACGAGTTGCGCGGTCGTCGAAAGACGCGCGAAGAGGACGACAAGGAGCGCGAAGAGATGGCGAGGCAGGAAGAGCAGCATCGTAGCCAGTCGAAGAAGCAGAGTAAGAGCAAACCATCAGCTGATAAGCCGGGTGTCGCTCCGGACGCCCTTAGTTCGACGGCACCTCAGCTGGCTGCTGTGCAACCGGCACCTCAGGAGAGACTGAAAACGCAGGTATACCAAGGCAATATCGACCCGACTTCTATCATAAGACAGCGCGCGCTGTCCGATGCTGCCGGTATGCTGCAGAAGAGTAGCACCGCGCCTGCGCTGCTTAGTCCCGGCTTACCCATGAGTCCGCGGCCCATCGACAAGCCTCTCAACTCACCCATGCCTCGGGCACCCAAGACTGGATTAAGCAGTATACCCATGTCACCAAGGGCTGGCCTGCCGCTGTCACCAAGAGCGCCCAGGCAACCTCTGCCCCTACCACCTCAAACGCCGCTCACTTTCGCCTCGCCTCACCTCGCCCGGGCTGAGCAGTACCATCGGCAAGCGCAAGCGCAGCAGCCCTCGATCGCTGATCGGCTGAAACTTTCGCCTGAGCCGAGTCCGGAGAATGAGCGCCCGTCGACGTCGAGCGATCCGAACCCGAAGTCGCCGGGTGAGGTGTATAGGGGTCTGGTCGTTGAGCAGTACCCGGACTTACTCCTGCCGCCCAACGCGCTGCCTTCGATTTACATCAAGACCTCTTCCTCCCGCATGAAGCCGTCCCGGCAGAGCTACATCGCCCCGAAGCACGAGAACGAGAGTCCTGTGCTCACCCTCGCCGTCTACGAGCGCTCGGATAGCAAGCAGCTGTGGCGGGTGGAGAAGACGGTTGCTGCGCTGGTTCTCTTGGACACGCAGATCAAATCCGCCTGTGGTTTCCGGGATCGGCTGCCCGACAAGGCGCTATTCACTGGTCACTCGCCGGCGAAGATCGATGCCCGGCGAGCTGCGCTGGATACGTACTTCGATCGCATGCTGGACTCGCTGGAGAATGAGAAGGCGGCGAGGATCGCTTGCAAATTCCTCTCTTCGAATGCGATCGGCGCTGAGGCTGGCGACTACTTCAACCACGCGCGGCCGGACGCTCGGCCAGACACACCAGTTGCTAAGCACCGTACGCAGAGAGCAGGGTACTTGACGAAGCGAGGCAAGAATTTCGGGGGGTGGAAGGCTCGCTATTTCGTCCTCGACGGGCCACAGTTGAAGTACTTCGAAGCACCCGGCGGCGCTCACATGGGTTCCATCAAGCTCCAGAATGCTCAGATTGGCAAGCAGTCGAATTCTGCTGCTGGACCGCAGGAGGATGAAGATAATCAGTTCAGGCACGCTTTCCTCGTTTTGGAGCCGAAGAAGAAAGATTCTAGCAGCCTCGTAAGGCATGTGCTGTGCGCCGAGTCGGACGATGAGCGTGATGCTTGGGTGGAGGCACTCCTGCAGTACGTGGACTTCCGAGACGAGGAAGAGGACATCTTGAAGGGCTCGCAGGCCGTGCGCCCGGACATCAGTGGCGCACGCAGTCCTCGCCTGCAGAAGTCGATGAATGATCTCCGGCCGCCTTCGAGGACGAGAGATCCGAACCATCTCGCTCCGGACGCTATGCGCGCACTCCATTATAATGACACCAGGCCCGGTGAAGCGCCCATCATCGGCGTCCCGACTAACGTGGTCAAGAATGGCACCCCTTCTCCGCCGTACGACGGCAGCTTCACGCCTACACAAGAGCACGCCCCGCCAACACATCACCCCATGATCTCCGCGCCCACCAACTTGCACGTCATCTCCAACGCCGGCGACTGGGGCATGAAGCCCCCGCCAACACCACAGGGCAAGGACCATGCCTCCGGCAGCAAGGACAAGAAGCGCAGCATGTTCTCGGCCTTCCGCGGCCGCTCCTCCTCCGACCTCGCGCCCTCCATGATGTCGCCCGCTTTCCCACCCTCCGACCAGCGCGGCGCAGCCGGTGTCCGCGCGGTCTTCGGCGTGCCGCTCGCGGAGGCTGTACAGTTCGCCCATCCCGCCGACGCCACGACCGAGCTCCCCGCCGTCGTGTACCGCTGCATCCAGTACCTGACCTACAAGGACGCCATCGCGGAAGAAGGCATCTTCCGCCTCTCCGGCTCCAACACCGTGATCAAATCGCTCAAGGACCGCTTCAACACCGAAGGCGACGTCAACCTCGTGGGCGAGGACCATCACTACGACATCCACGCCGTGGCGAGCCTGCTCAAGCTCTACCTCCGCGAGCTGCCGTCCAGTATCCTGACGCGCGACTTGCATCTCGAGTTCCTGCAGTGTCTCGAGTTGCACGGCAGGGACAAAGTGGTCGCGCTCAACGTGCTCGTGAACAGGCTTCCGCGGCCGAATCGGGCGCTGCTGCAGGCGCTGGCGGAGTTTTTGCTGGCGATTGTGAGTAATGCTGATATCAACAAGATGAACGTTCGGAATGGTATGTCCCCATCCAAACCCAATACATCCTCCTCCCTACCCCATTGAGAGAGAGCCCAGCTAACGCACAAAAAATTCACAGTCGGCATCGTCTTCGCGCCCACCCTCAACGTCCCGGGGCCCCTCATCTCCTCCTTCGTGGAAGACGAGGGCGAGATTTTCGGCCCGGCGTTCGAGGAACCGGAGTCCCCCCTCTCAGTCACGGAGATGGTTCCACCGTCGCAGCAGCAGCAGCAGCATGTGCCGACGGATCTGCGCTCGCCGAGGAAGCAGATGTTCTCCGATTTGCCGACGCCGGCGTATCATCAGACGAGTTTCCCGCTTTCGGCGGGGGCGAGTGGGGTCTACCACGGCGGTGGTGGCGGTGGCGGTGCAGGTGCAGGTGGCGGTGAGACGGGGACGGGGATGATCCCGCTACAGCCGAGTTATGCGAGTTATCAGATGGCGCCGCAGGGGGAAGGGGGGTTCGGGAGTTTGAACGATGCGTTGCGCTCTCCGGCGACGACGACGACGACGACGACGATGGGACATGGACATGGACACGGACACGGGGGTATGACGATGGCGAGCAGTGGTGGTGGTGGTGGTGGTGGTGGTGGTGCTTCCTTGCTCACGCCGAGGGAGGCCAAGGCGAAGCGGAGGGAGAGCGCGATGGTGTTTTTGAATCCGTCGGCTTCGGCTGCCGGGGCGCAGCAGCAGAAGAACTTGAAGGCGGGTTTGTTGCGGGAGGGGGAGGGCGGGAGTTTCTAGGTTGAGGTGGTGATGGAATGGTTGGAAGTAAAGGGATGCGGAACAGGGCGTGCTGATAACGAGCCCAAGCACCATACCCTCGTGGCACGGGAAAGGGAGATGGATAAGACTTCATGGTTATGGGAAGCATGGGTTGGGCACCGCTGGGCAGCGTTGATTGATTGTTTGATTGATTGTGTTTTCTAGCATCATACCCCCTTGTGTTTATTGCATTACTTCATGTAGGTAGCGTTCGAGCGTGGTTGAGTTGAAGAGGCTTTTTCCTCTCGTACTGTGGATGTCGAATACAGTGAAGTAGTAGAGGAAAAGCTTACAGTAGTCAGTATATGAGCATACAGACGGAGCCTAATAACCGAGACAGAACTATACACCTGTCTGTAATCCGATTTACACCGCGGACGGCTTCTTGTTCTCGCTCGGCTTGCTCTTGCCGAAGTGCGTGTCCGGTCGTTCAAGCATCTTGCCATCGAGCTCGATATCGACTTTCTCGTTGTAGACTGGTCCGTCACACATATCAGCAAGCTACCTTCACATCCACGAGCACGAGAACAAAGGGTAAGCAGCACTCACAGCACACCAGTCCCACAATCGCCCCACTCTCCAGCGTCGGCGTCCGATAAAACCACACGACATCCTCATGCACCTTCTCTTTCACTTCCACAGAGTAATACTCCGCTTCGCCCTTATAAGGACACCGCGTCCTCGTCTTACTCGCCCGCAACACCGCCGGGTTGAGAGCGGTGAAAGGCATGTAATACCTACACGACAACCCCGTCTCGTACAGATGGCTCGACATGCCCGTCTCAGCGACTACCTCCCCATCGATGAAGACACGGATCGGGCGTTTGGAGGCGAGGATGTCGATGCGTTTGAAGGGGTCCTTGGGGTGCACGAAGACGGGCGTGTCTTCTTCGAACCACTGGTCCATACTTTCGAACTCCACCTTTACCAGACCTGCGAGGGCTGCGGCCGGGCCGCCGGTCAAGGTAGAGCTGAAGGCGAGGACGCGGTCGGTGGATTTGTGGCCCAGGGTGAGGATTAGTTGCTGCGCGAGCACGGCTTTGCCGCTGCTGCCGCCATCATCGTCATGTTCAGGGGAGCGGTAGGTTTCGCCTTCGGTGATGGTGAGGCCGGAGGAGCGGGCGTTTGTCTCGAGCTCGTCCCGGGGAATGTAGAATTGGGGGTAGTAAGGGTGTTCCCAGACGTAGCGGGCGGAGGTTGTTTGGAGGATGTAGGCGCCGTTGTAGAGGAGTTTGATCATGCGTGGGGTTGGGAGGACTTTGTGTGGTCCGTCGGTTCCGAGTTTGATGGCGAGTTTCTTGAGGCTGGTGTGAGAGGTGTCAGTATCGGATGAGCCGACAGTTGATGAGGTGCGATGGATGGAGGCGAATATGGGAACTTACTCTGCCATCTTGCCCGCTGATGTGTATGTGCGTTTTGAAGCGGCAGGCTGGCTCAATGATACCGTATGGCGTCTCGTAAGGGGTGGTGTGCAACTCTGCCGCCAGGAGTATCGGACGATTGCTGTGAGGTAGCCCAAATACATGTAGCGACAATGAGTTGTAAGCAGCCGAAGTACGAGCGGGGCTGACCTGTCATCAACCACTCTCAAACTCTGTACGAGTGGGCAGATCCCTCATCAGTGTACTTTAAGTCCAAAGCGAAGAATTACTTCTCTTTGGGTAGCGCGGATTCAGCACAAACATGAAGCCTTCCGGGGAACGGAGGTTACGCGGATGTGACTTGACTTCAAGCCCGATCGACGACTTACTTACATTCGTCAAATCGATGATGTTGTCTACAAGCTATGTTGCTGTAGTAAGGCGTTACAAAGCCTGCTCGACCTGCTCAGCCCAAGAAAGAGCTTCGCCCGGCTCCGTCCTGTGCTCGGTGTCAAGCACTGCGCTCTCGCCACCTTCATCCTCATCTTTGACCTGTTGACCACTGCTTCCGCTCTGCTCATGATCGTCTGAACCACCCGCAGGGACGACGACCGCATCTACCGGCCCAACGCCCTCGTCCGCAGGCCTCGTGCTGGCAACCACCCCACCATCTTCCTCTCCACTAGTGACTCTCTCCCTCTCCTCCTCAGCCCGCTCAGCAGCCTCCCAATCATCCACAATCGTCGCCGCCTTCGCCTTCACCTTCTCCGGCTTCTTCTTCGCAAACGTGACCTTATTGCCGCCAATTAAAGCCGCAAAACTGTTCGTGCCACCGACAGCAGCACTCGGTGTAAGAAATCTGGGCGCCGCCTTCTTCGCCGCGACCCTGGACCAACCGTCTCCACTGGGAGCGTCGGACTCCCGGCGCAGGATATTGAGTGAGGTGTCCGTGGTACAGAGCTGTGCATTTCCGAAACCACGGCTTGCGATACCTGTCACCAACGCCGGCTTCAGGCCTCGCAGGGTCTGATCGATGGCCTGTGGCGAAAGCGTCCTGCTCGAGACTTTGAGCATCACCTCGTCGCTCGGCAGGAACTCCACGTCGAAAGTCATCGCGGATGACTGAAGCTTCGCGAGCTCCGCCCTCAGCTCATCGACCGTCAATCCGAAGCGCGGCTGGCTGATCACGAAAGCGTTGTACGGCTCGCCGACCTCATTGCTAGCATTCACCTTCTTCACCGCGCTCTCATTGTCGGAGACATTCGCGCTCGCCGTAGCAGAAACATAGCCAGTCCGTATCCGCAAAGCCTCCGCCAACGTCTTGTTCGGCGCCGACACGAATCGCGGCGTCTTCCAGATCATGACATGGCGATGCGGCTCAGGGTCCATGCTCTCCGAATCTAGCCCAAAGTCTTCAGCCAGTGCATGAACGAAAGCACGCTCGCGAGCCTTCATCGGCTTGAAGCGCAACCGCTTCTCATCATCCGACGTGGCAAAGACTCTGAACTCGCGTTCCTGTGTTTGTGACCACTTCACGTGCTGCGCGAACAGGTTGAGCGTCTCGGTCGAATAAGGAATATGGTCTCCGCCATCCTGGTGAGTCGACTGGTCGATGTTGAGTGCTATAGCGAGCCGGCGGTTGCGCTCCAGGCGTGCGCATTCCTCGTTGCAAGGCAGAGTCTTGTCGTTGTTGCCTTCACTGGTCTTCGACGCGTTGCACCTCATCTCCTGTTTCTGCGCCTGGCAAGCGCACGTGATGAAGATTTTGCTTTGACACGGCTTGTCCTCTTTGCAACTGAACGGTGAGTGGCAAACGTTCTCGTCGGGGTGCCCGCAAACTTTCTTGGGCTTTCCACAAGGCTGCTGACACGGCCCTGCATCCTCGTCTTCGCAAGTATTTAGCCTATGGCACGGCCGGCGACAATGATGAGAACCACAACGCAATTTCCTTCCACAAACCTCGCCGCAGCGAACATCTTGCAGCCAGCATGGCTGGTTCTTGAGCGTGTGCTTTCCGCACATGCATTGCCTTTCGACCAGGAACGGGCACTTCGGGCAAGCTTCACCGTCGCCATGGCAGTTGTGGTGAACTTGCGGATGCCCGCAAGCCTTTGGTCTGGCGCATGGGAAGCGACATGGAGGCGGCTTCGTGCCGCAAGGTAATGGTGGTGTCAAGAGCGTGCGCCCGCAATGGCAGCTGATCTCGTCGAAGATGGCCTCTCTGCACGACCCACATGCGCCCTTGTGACAAAGCTCTTCGCATTGGTGTATCCCGCATTTGAGTAGTTTGCCGCACTGCCGTGTGCAGATATGTTCTGCTTCGAACCCGTCGTCGCCCGGTCTCGGCGCTGAGCTCAATGGGCGCTGTTTCCTCTTCGTATTCTGCCTCTCAATGGCCTTCTTCTCGCCAACACAGCAGCGTTCGTCACAAGCGTGACGGCCGCAGTTCAGCGATATTCGACAGACACGCATGCATTGCGGTGGCTCAGTATGCCCTTGATGGCACAGGCTCCGGGAGGTTGTCCTGCCGCACCGACACTTGATGTCGACGACTTCCCGGCAAGACGGACAATCTCCGGAGTGACAGGTCTTCTTACAATCGTGACCGCAGGGGAGCGACTTTCCGCATGGCTGTTGGCAGCTTGGAATTGGGTCATCGCACGTCTCGCGGACTTTGTCCGTAAGATCGGACAGAGGCGTCTTCCCACAAGAGCAGTGCGTGACAACGTCAGGCGAACGCGGACAATGCCCAGCTTCCGCATCCTGAGAATGGCAAGGGCGTGAGCACACATGGTCAGGATTGCCGCAATCAAAAACTCGCCCGCACTCGTTACCGCAGTCGAACACACCGTGCCAGCCTTCCGTGACTGGCTCGCTCTCTGCACCCTCATGCCTCAACTGACTCTCTTTCTCCTCACCACGATCCGAGCACAGGATATCCTTCTCCATCTGGCCACAATAGCAGCGAGCGGGCACTCGCACGTCGCAACCTCCGCACAAACCTTCGTGGCAAGCGGCGTCGTGGGTGTGCTCACCACAAGGCATGAGCTCGCCACAAACTTCTCTGCAACTCCACCCGTTATCGTAGTCGGTCTCTGAGCAGCGTTTCGTGATCTCGTGCTTGCCGCAAAAGCACATCTCGGTGGGGCCAAGGTGGCCGCATGGGCTGCAGGGGCCTGCGTGGCATGTAGCCTCGCACGGATGAGGGCATTTCCGTGCGCGCTCCTTGCCACAAGTCTGCCCGCAAGAATGAGGAGGCAAGCCAGCGGGTGCTCTCGGCTCAAACTCCTTCCCGCACCAACAAGTGTAGTCCTTCGGAAGCTCGTCCTTTGGCAAGTTGCAACCCGGACATCTCCACTGCCTTGGTGGCGGGATCTCTCCTTCGACTCGTGGTTGAGCTGCAGCTGAGCCTTCATTTGACGACCACTTCTTGATGCAGCTCAAGTGAAAGACGGTCCAGCATGTGTGGCAAGACCAGACCTTGGCTTTCCTTTGTATCTCGCTGGTGCAGATGGGACACTCGTAGTGCCCGTTGTCGATGTCCTCGTGTGTCCGGGTGGCAATGTCGGGTGCTTGTGATTTCCCCTTCGACTTCTGTTGCGGCCGCGGCTTGACCGGTTGTTGCTTCGGTCGTATTGTTGTAGGCTGTCCGGGTACGAAAGTTGGCGCATCGCCTTGCAACGACTGGTTGGCTCCTGTATTGTTTGAGGTAATAGCTGATGCATCAGAAGTGAGCTGCCCTCCGAACTGGCGGCCATTGACGGTTCGGTTCTGAGCAGGGCGTCCACCCCGGCCTCTTCGAGTACCGCCCCCTCGCTTTGACTCTGTCCCTGAGTGTTCCGCGCTGGACGTCTCTCCTGCTTGCTGCTGAAAAGCTGACGCCACCGAAGCCGGCCTGAAGCCAAGTGAAGCACCACCTCTGCCTCGCCTGGGACCCCGTTGGCGGGGC
>NAJQ01000316.1:0-16565 GCA_005059865.1 Friedmanniomyces simplex
GCCAGGGATCTCAGAGCGGACTTAGCAGGCGAGTATGGGGCATAGCCTGCGAAGCCGACGAAGCACGCTACCGAGCCGGTCATGATGAAGTGTCTAGGCTTTGCTGCTGCTGTTCCGGTGTGCTCTGGCTTTGACGAGGAAGTGGTGGGTTTGAGCCAGAGGTACAGTGTGGCGTGAGCGAGGTAGGTCGCCGCCCAGTAATTGATCTCCATCTGGCTTCTCAAGGTGTCGAGCGGCGTATCGATGAAAAGAGTTGGATGAGATGATCCGGCATTGGCCCAGACGATATCCGGAGGTTGGCCATCGTTCCATTGCGTTACTTCTTCGAGCAGGCGGGTGTTCTCCTCGGCCTTCGTCACGTCGGCACTGATAGCATGAAACCGCTGAGACTGTGGATTTCTCGCTGCGGACTGAGTGGAGAGTCAGGGTGGGCATCCGGAAGAGTGTGGAATTCTGCAGCCTACGGCAATGTACTTCAACGCCGCATCAAGTTTTCGTTGGTCGCGAGCAACGATCACGACGTTGGCCCCTTTCTGAGCCAGCAATTTTCCTACCCCCCGTCCCATGCCTTGCGATCCGCCCGTAATGATTACCGTCTGTCTGCTATTAGCATGTAAGCAGCGGAAAACGAGTGAAGATGCCTAACCCTGCCGTCGACATCGAAGTGGTTCTTCCGGGAGAAGAGACCCATGATGTCCAGTGCCAACACGGCGAGGAAAACACAGAGACAAGCTGTTGCCCAGAAAATGCCCAATGCCATTGTGAGCGGTCTTCAGGGGCGAGCTTGACCGTTGTGCATGCCTGAAGGATGACGGGGGAGGATTCATATATCGAGAAGGATGAGTAAGCAGCGGCGGGAACTAACTTGATCAGGTCATTAGCATGTGAAATCGAGTTCCAATCTCTGTCGACATACATGTACGGAGTACATGTAAAGTGTAACAATCACAGCTCTTACGCGTCATCTCCAGCCAGAAGTAGAGCAAGATGGTGTTCTACCATACGAGCAATGTGGTGGACCCATCGGCGTTCATCTACGTCGGCAAAGACAAAGTAGAGAGTAGGCTACTCGATCTAGAGGCACGCATATAGCATACTAACGCCTGCAGAGATGAGGACTTGATAGCTCATGGCTGGCCCGAGGTGAGCTACAAAATATACAAGAGCAACGCAGTACCCTGGCATAACACAACCTAGGACATCTGGTTCCACGTAGACAACCTCTCCTCCGCGCACATCTACCTCCGCCTACCGCCGCCCAACTCGCCCGACCAATGGAAGAGCATCCCGGAAGCGCTGCTCACCGACTGCGCCCAGCTCACGAAAGCGAACAGTATCGAGGGCAACAAGAAGGACAACGTGACGGTCATCTACACGCCATGGAGCAACCTGAAGAAATCCGGCAGTATGGCGACGGGTCAGGTAGGCTTCAAGGACCAAAAGATGGTGCGTAGGGTGTACGTGGAGAAGAGGGAAAACGCCATCGTCAACCGCTTGAACAAGACGAAAGTGGAGAAGTACCCGGACCTGAGGCAGGAGAAGGCAGATAGGGAGAAGGAGGAGCGGAGGAAGGAGAGGATTGCGGCGCAGGAGAATGTAGGTCGATCGCCGTTGAAGTACTTGTATACTTTATCCTGTGAATCTGCTGACCACAAGGTTGGGTGGTCGTGCAGAAGAAGGAGGACGCGCGAGTGGCCGAGGAGCGCGCGCAGATGAAGTATCAGAAGGAGCATATGTATGATGATTTGCATGCGGACGACGAGATTGCGCAGTCGAGCAATCAGGACCGAGACCCGGACTTTCTGGATGACTTCTTTTGATTGTGAGCAGCAGGGTGCGAAGGTGCATGCTCACGGTGGCGATCGTGGCATTGACTTGATGATTCTGCAGAAGGAGGCTTCGTACATTACGGTTGCATTGCGCCTCATGGCATTATGGGATGTCGCTCCAAATACGTGTTAAGACTACCTCTGGATTACGGCATGCGATTCGGCATATCGGACGTCCAAGGAACGAGAAAATGGCCGGATGTGTTACCTTTCCTCCTGTAGTTCAGCAACAATCTGCTGCTCATTGCCTCACGATACCGTGTACAAAGCGCCAAAGAGAGCCGCTCGAAGGCTGGAATGCTATGGGCCTCCGCGTACGGCGATCTCTTCGCTGCTTGTACTCAGTGACTATCATTCGTTGTCGGTGCCGGGGTTTTAGCATACGATTCCTCGACCGTGAACTTTCTGTTACCATGGTCGCGTCGAGTCCGAACATTCCACCGGCAACGTGTTCTGCCTTTGCTTTTGCAGCGAGCCCTGATCATACCATCTCGATTGCATCAGGAAGCTTGCATGTGCATCTCCATGTTGTCACCATCGGCCTCCGATGAGACGGAGCACCATCACTTGGCAGCCATGGTTTCCCAGAAAGTACCATGAAGTTCTTCGCGAGTCTCGCGCGACTTCTGCCGTCCACCGCGGACGTCACAATATCGCCAGAAGCATGATGATGAAGACGAAGGTTTGACGCCGCAGTAATCAGCCCCGCCGCAGAGGCGGACGAGCGGTCATGGCAAGGCAACATCTTCCTGCTCATGTACACGCTTACTACAACAGCAAGATCACAACCGCAGTCCCTCGTGAGATACTTATCCACGCAGCACCTGGACGCAATCCTCGCAGCCGCACAACGCCACAGCAATGGAAGACCACAGCAACGCCGTCTCCCGCATCTCCTCCCAAGTTTTCTCCTTCCACCAAACCAAAACCCCCTTCCGTCTCTACCACGGCTCGACCAACTCGACCAAGAGCCGCAAAGTCGACCCGAAACGCATGGTAGACACCAGCGCCCTCAACCACGTCCTGAACATCAACCCGGAAAGCAAGACCTGCCTCGTCGAGCCCAATGTCCCCATGGACCAGCTCGTCGACGCCACGTTGCCGTACGGTCTCATCCCGCCTGTAGTCATGGAGTTCCCCGGGATCACCGTCGGGGGCGGGTTCGCGGGCACGGCGGGCGAGAGCAGCGGGTTCCGGTATGGCTTCTTTGACGAGACGGTGAATTGGATTGAGATTGTGCTTGCGAATGGGGAGACGGTCACAGCGTCGCCGCGGGAGCGGGCGGATTTGTTTCATGGTGCTTCTGGTGAGAATTGGCGAGACCTCAAAACGCTGAACGAACCTACAGACTGACGGGATCCAGGAACATTCGGCACCCTCGGCGTCACAACCCTACTAGAGCTCCGCCTGATCCCATCCAAACGCTACGTAGAACTGACCTACCACCCCGTCTCCTCCCCCCAAGAAGCCCTCCACACCATGCACCTCGCCACCCAAATCCCCAGCACGGACTACATCGACGGCATCCTCTTCTCCCCCAACCGCGGCACTATCATCACCGGCCGCCTGACCGACGACCTCGCCCCAGGCACGCACATCCAACCCTTCCACCGCGCGCAGGATCCCTGGTTCTACCTCCACGCCGACCGCACCACCACCACCACCGAACAACAACAACAACCAGTGAAACAAGCCACCCCCCTCCGCGACTACCTCTTCCGCTACGACCGCGGCGCCTTCTGGACAGGACGCTACGCCTTCTCCTACTTCCTCGTCCCCTTCAACCGCCTGACGCGGTACCTGCTGGACGGCTTCATGCGCACGCGGGTCATGTACCAGGCGCTGCACGCTTCCGGGCACGCGGGGAGGTATCTGATCCAGGACCTCCTGTTGCCGTGGGAGCGGGCGGGGGAGTTTGTGGAGTTTGTGGGCGGGGAGTTGGGCGGGGTGTGGCCGGTTTGGGTCTGTCCTTTTGTTGTTCGAGGGGAGTTGGCGCTGCGTCCGAGGCTGAGGCTGGATGGTGGTTCTGAGGGTGGGAAGAAGGGGGAGGTGGAGGAGGAGGAGGAGGGGGGGGGAAAGGAGGGAGAAGATGGGAAGCGCATGTTCGTCAACATAGGCGTCTGGGGTCCCGGCTCCACGGATCCCGGCCGCTTCGTTGCGCAGAATCGCCGGCTGGAGCAGAAGGTCCGCGAGCTGGGCGGGATCAAGTGGTTGTATGCCCAGGCCTACTACACCGAGGATGAGTTCCGCGAGATCTACGATCAGGAGTGGTATGAGGGGTTGAGGACGAAGTATCATGCGGAGCATCTGCCTACTGTGTTCGATAAGGTGAAAGTTGATTTGTCGGGCATGGAGGCTGATAAGGCGACTTGGTCGGGTTGGTTGCGTGGGGTCGTGTGGAATACCTGGCCGGTGAGTGGATTGTATGGGGTTTACAAGACGTTGGCTGGGCGGGAGTATTTGCTCGCAAAGTAAATCCTACTGTTACCTTTCCGCTACCACGCCCCCATGTGTTGGCTCAGATCCTCCTCCCCCGCAACCCTCGTCCCTCCCGGACCGTCGCAAGCTGGAGGACTGGCTATCCGGCTCCATTCGGTCAGAACAGCTTATGTTCAAGCGTCATGTCATTCTCCGGCTCCAACCCCACGCAAGCCTTCATCACATTGACCAGCGCGCTCCGCTGCTTCGCCAACGCATTCACGACCGGTGTCCCCGGCGGCGTGAGCGGGGCTTTGAGCATATAACTCAGCACGGAGAGGACCGAGTGGAAGCTCTTCCACTCCTGCTCTGGCTTCTCCTGGGAGGCGGAGGTGGACGGGTTGGTGTTCCTGGTGTCGGTGTTGGGTTGGCGCCACTGGATGCGCGTGAAGAGCTCGGCGACGAGGACGAGGTCGAGGATGAGCGGGGAGGCGAGCAGGGAGTCCTCGCAGACGTTGAAGAGGGAGATGGTTTGGTGGCCGCCGAGGAAGATCTGGGGAGAGGTTAGCGGGAACGGTTCGGAAGTGTATAGAGAGCTGATAGTGATGATGATGATGATGAGGAGGTATGGGGCACATACCTCTGCGTAATACTCATCCAGCGCCCGCTTGTTATCCCCCACAGCCGGCATATACTTAATCACCACCGCGTGATCCGGGTGCTCGCCCTCTTTATACAGCACCCGATTCGCCGCCACCATATCGTCCACGACCGTCGACTTGCTGATCTCCTTACTGCGGAACTGCCGCTGCGACGACAACTTCTTGCCGTCGTTGTTGCCCAGGTGGTTGTAGGAGGCGATGGAGGTCAGCTTCAGGCCGGCGTTGATCATGAAGTCCACCAGCGCGCTTTTCATCTTCGTCTGGCCCGATTTGAAGTCGTCGCCGCCGATGAAGGCGTGGTGGCGCTCGGCGAGTTGGAGGCAGCCGGGTACGAAGGTGTTTTGGGGGGAGCCGTTGATGAAGGGAGTGCCCTCCAGGATGCTGGCGACGGCGAAGATGGTGGAGGGGGCAATTTCGGGTTGGTGGTCGGAGATGGCTTGGAGGAGATTGTCGGCTGTGTCGTTGATGCCGGGGAGCAGGTCGGCGTAGCGTTCCGTGTTGGCGGTCCACAGGATGATGACTTTGTCGAGGCTGTTGGCGTGTTTGAAGTCTCGGATGTCTTTGCGGATGTGCTCGACGTGCTCCATGCATGCATTGGAGCCTGATAGGACATTGTCCGCACGGTCGCCTTGGTTGGCAGCGATGAAGTCGGGGTAGTAGATGCTCGGTAACGGGACCATGGCCGACATCTCCTTTCTCACCAACCCCTTGAGTGTTGGCTCCAGCACTTGGGCACGGTCCATGGCGGCGGCGAGGTCCATTCCACTAATGTCCCATCCGCCGACAACCAGATCATTCGGGTGTACCATGGGCAGCAGGTCATGCAACGGGATGTTGACGTCTTTTCCGGTCGTCGAATCCGTGCCGAGCTTCACGGTGCTGGACATGACGACCGAGCCGTAGTAATTGGCCTTGCGTGGCCCCTCACGGGTGTCCCACTCGAGCTTGCGACGGTTGGCCAGGATGCCGGCGGTGACGGTGGAGCCATTGTTGCCACCTAGACCGACGAGCATCAGGCCGACCTTACCGACTTTGGTCTCGGTTTTGAAGTCGTAGACAGTCTCCTTGGGTTCGACTTGGTACTTGCCATCGACAAGGCTGATGTCGGTTGTCCTGTACGTGTATCGTGCGTTGATGGTGTCGTCTCCGTACGTGACGTTGGGAGAGTCGACGACGAAGCTCGTCGCTGTTGATGAGGGTGGTGTTCCATTGTTCATGCCCGTGGCAGCGCCGTTGGAGTCGTTTGCATGCGGAGCCATGATGACTGATTACAGTGGCGTTGCTTGTAATGTGTCAGTCTTCAAGTGTCTTGCTATCCAACAGTAACACGCCAGGCTAGAAGGGAAACGGCGGGGCTGCTGAGTCTGGACGTGCCGAGAAGGTAAAGACTTCAGGCTGTCCTTTACGCCAAGCTACGAGAAGGTGATAGCGGGTGGAAGTTGATGGAGGTGGGAAGGGAAGGCGAGTGGAAAGAGAAGCAGGAGAGACGGGGGGAAGGAAAGGTTCTTGTACTTCTCGCCGCCTGCCAACGCACTCGCGCGCTATCCATTTCCATTTCGATTGTCGCGACGGCGCTTACAGCGGCGAAGGAAGAAGGGTTGAGCAGATTCCGGGCGGAGTTGCGGCTTGGGGACGGTGGATTGTTGTTGCCAGCGTGGGCAGAGCATCGCCGGGCGGAGACGAAGGGAGGTCAACTGCCGGCTGATGGTTTCTCCGCTCCGTGGACTATCTGCTGCCTCAGGCTGCAGGTGTGCCTTCCCAAAAGCGATGCATTGCATTGCGATCAAGGTTGACTACAACACAGCCCAACGATTGCAATCGCAAGGCGAAATCCTTCCCGCATAGCCCACCGGCGCTGACCGTATAACAAAGCACACGTTGCCGGGATAACGTAGGTACTGATTTGGACGTTGATATCCTGTATAGGCCGTACTAAAACTTCATCAAGCAACAATTCCTTTCATACTCTTCCACCAACCACCCCCGAGAGCGGGTGTGACGTTGAAGCTGACACCCAGCCAAGCATGGGAATATAGCAGTCTCCAATGGCCCCCTACACCGGCATCCCGCTCTCCCCCGCCGAGCTTTCCTACCTCCATACCTCCCTCTCTCAGGACCCACCCATTCGACCCGATGGCCGCTCACCCACTCAATTCCGCCCTTTAGTCGCTGAGACAGACATCTTACCCTCGACAAACGGCAGCGCACGGATATGCTTCCCGGACGGCACGGAAGCTATCGTGGGCGTGAAGGCGGAGGTGGAGAAGACGCGAGCGGCCGGGCAGGATGTGATACGAGGAGGAGAGGGTGTATTAGGACTTGGACGAGGTGGCGGGCGGGATGTAGACGATGAGGAGATGGAGGATGGAGAGGGCAACGCGGTAAAGTCAGGCAGAGGCCGGGACGAATGGGTGGAGATCGCCATTGAGCTCCCGGGTATGAGAGACGACGACGCGCTCCCCATCTTCTTGTCGGCCATGTTGACGAAGCACTGCTGGCCGACGCCGGGCTCAAGGATACACTGTGGATCAACAACCGCTTTCACTGGCGCTTGTACATCGACGTGCGTGGCCCCTCCCTATCTCCCTATCCAACCCGTGCGCGCTCTGCACAACAAGCTAACACCTCATTTCCTCAGATCCTCCTCCTTTCCCAACCCCTCTCCTACCCCTTGCCCCTCCTCTCCCTAACCACCCACCTCGCCCTCCTTTCCACCCGCCTCCCAGCCCTCATCTCCGAGCAAGACGAAGACCCCCTCTTCAACGACGATTGGGAAGCCTCCACCCCGCTCTACCCACGGCACACTAATCCCAGCAGCAGCGTGCAGCAGCACCACATAAAACCCCCCATCACCCTCCTCGTCATGACCGTAGGCCCCGCCATCCTCTTCGACCCCAGCGCCGACGAACTCGCCGTCGCGGACGCCGTCCTCGCGCTGAGCGTCGCCCAACAACTCCCCACCGACGCCACCTCAAAGTCCTCGGACCAAGCCCCATCATTCAAGCTCATCGCCCTCCGCACCGTCGATCCCCCCTCCCGCCTAACCGCGGGCGGCGTCCCGAATACCCTCAACACCACCACCACGACCACCACCAGCTCTGGCACGTCTGGCACAATGGGCTCCTCCCAGAAGAAGCCAACTGCAGGCGAGGTCCTCGCGATCCGGGAGCGAGACCAGGGAACCTCGGTCTGGCGGCCTCCGCGCGGGGGTGTGTCGAGGGCGGTGGTGGGCCGGATGATCAAGGCGGTCGTGGAGAGAGGCGGGGTGGGATGGGAGGTCATGGAAGGGTTGGCTGGGGTGGAGACGTGAGGGGATGATGGGGTACTGGTGTGGATGGGACGTTTGGGGGCTTTCCTGGCTGGCCGTCTGGCTGGCTGGTGGGCAGGTACGTGGCTGTCTGAAAGGGAAGGTACGGGAAACCCGAGAGCTTGAACGGGTAAGCAAGCACACTTCGCTCGCTCACCTCGTTTCTGTGGTGGTTGATGCCGAACGCAGGCTAGCTAGGCACGGCGGGGGGAATTTGAACGACGCGCCGCCGCATCAGCTCAATGTTCCCTCGAAGGCTGAGCAGAGAGCTCAGTCCGGCCCGGAATCAGCCGGTCAGAACCCAACGCTACCAAAATCAACCTCAGCTTAGTGCTGAGACACTGTGTCGACACAAACGAAGCCAGTGGCGTGTGCTGAAAGGATAGTATAATTCAATGTACAAACACCCTCGCCTAATCGCTACAAAAACAAAACGAAACAAGTCCACGGCTCCCATACCATACCGTACAACAGCACCACAATAACCCGCCCCCCCCGCCCCTCCCAATTTCCTCTCACCGCACAGGCATCTTCTCCTCAACCAGCACCCGATACATCCTCTTCAACTCCCCCACATCCCCCCTCAACCCCTCTACTTCTTCCTCCTTCTCCCCAAGCATCTCGAGCAGGGCCTCGTACCTTCGCTTCATCTCCGCCGAACCCTTCTCCAACACCTCCGTCCTCGCCTCATCCTTCTTCACGCCCTCGATTTCCCGCATGAGAGACACGACTTCCTCGCGCGCTTCATCCCGCTGGGTAGAGAGGCGCGCGAGTTCATCCCGGAAAGCGGCTTTCTCGCTTTCGAGGCGGCGGACGGCGGCGGACATGCGCTCGACGAGTTGGACGGAGGGCCCGGCGCCGGCGGTGGAGGTGGACATGAGATCGTTGATCGTGCGCTCCGGGGACTGGGAGGAGGTGTCGAAGTCTTGGTGGTCGATCTCGATGGAGGGTGTAGGCGGCGGGAGACCGCTGTCCGAGGGTGAGGCGAGGAGGCTTAGGGCGCTTTCTTGGCGGCTGATGGCTGGGGAGGTGGAGGTGGATGTGGAGCTCCGATCAAAGGGGTGGTGAGGGGGAGGGAAACGGGCGATGGAGGTGGAGGCCGGGGTGGGCATGGCCGAACGGCTTTGGCGGGAGATGGGCCGCGCTTGTGTTGGGGGATTTGTCTGGTGGGTGTTCAAGGCCGTGAGATCGTGGGAGGTAACTCGGTTGTTGGGGGAGCGTCGGGATGGCGCGATCCGCAGACCGGTGGCGAGGTCGACTGCGGAGCTTTTGCGACCGGAGGTGGCGGGCGAGTCGGTACGGTAGCTGGCGGGCACATGACTCTGCAGCATTCTCGCCTTCTCCTCCTCGACACGCTGCGTGCTTTCCGCGTCCCATACCCTCTTCTGCCGCTCATACTCCATTCTAGCCTCACTCAGCGTACTCTCTGTCTTCTCCAGCTTCCTCTGAGCCTCTTGCCCAGCTTCCTTGTAGTTTTTGACCTCTTGTCTCAACAGTTCAACCTCCTTCATCAGCCCCTCAGTCTCCTCCTCGGCCCTCCGCTTTCCCAGCGCCGCATCCCTGGCCTTCTTCCTCACATCCCCCTCCCGCTTCACAGCCTCATCCCGCTCCCTCTCCAACAGCGATACTCGCGCATCAAGCGCACGCTCAATAGTCTCCCAATTGGCTTTAGCAAGGCTGTACTGGCTCTGCAGCGTCTCCACCTGCCGCAGCAACATCACATTGTTCTCCGCATTGCCGGCGTCGGAGGACGCCTCTTCGGCTCGCGAGCGGATGGCCTCGACACGGGACTCCAAGTTAACCACCTCGTCTTTCAGCTCGGTCTCGCGGAGGGAGAAGCGCTCTCGTTGCCGCTCAACCTCCTCTCGCGCCCGTTTCGTTTCAGCGGTGGCGCGGTCTTCGGCTAGCTTCTTCTCAATCTGCGCGTCTTCTAGCTCGTTCTCCAGGGACGCGATGGTGTCGCGGTCGACCTCTGCTGCTTTACTGCTGGCCTCTTTCTCTACTCGGCTCGCCCGCTCTTTTGCCTCCTTCAACTGGGAGGTAAGACTTCGTATGAGCTCGCTCGCATTCTCCCGATCGACACGCAGTTCCTCGACTTGACTTTCTATGCCCAAAATCTGCCTCGCTTTCTCCTCTGCTTGCCGCTCGACGACCTCTGACCGTCGGAGTCTCTGCTTGAGTTCGGCTTCTACTTTCTCCGCCCGTTCGAGTCTCCTGCTCAGCTCCGACATCGCCTTATCCTTTTCAATAGTCGAGCCTCGCAGCTTCTTGATCGTCTGCATATGTCGCAGCTCCGTCTTACTTAGCTTCTCGCCCTCCTCCATCAGCAGCGCTATCCGCTCGTCTTTCTCCGCCAATTTGGCTCCATCATTGTTGACCCCAGCCTCGGCATTAGCAGCTTTGGCAGCGGCCACCGTCTCGTTGGCCAAGTACTTGAGCTTTGCCTGCAGAGCATCGATCTTCTCCAAATAGGTGTGCATCTCTTCCTGCCGCTGCTTCTCCGCTGCGGCGTAGTCATCTCGCATCTGCGCCATCTCCGCCTGAAGTTCCGCGGCATCCTTTGTTGAGCGTGAGTGGCCGTTAGCAAGCTCGGAGGAGGCACATCCGGATGACGCAGCATCTATCGAGACCTCTACCGAAGACCTCGACCCGTCCTCCGATACCTTCGCTGGGTTGATTGGTAGCCCAGAGGTAAGCAGCGTGCTATCGGTCCCATGCGATTCAACGCCATTGGCCTCGTCTATTTCCTGCGATTTAATGCCACTGACCTCGCCCTTCTCCTCCGTAACTATTTCCGGCCTCGCGTCTGCGACTCCCTCCACCTCAGGCACCGTCCGAGCACTCTCCACCGACATTCTCGACTCTCCGCTAGCCCTGCCACGACTTGGATCATTCGCCGGACTCATCACTCTTGACGGCACCCCCGATGCTGCCTCACCTCCAGCCTTCTTCGCCGCCGTAGCCTTGGCCAGCCTCTCGGCCAACCGATCATTGATCCTCGTCCGCGAAGCATCCCGTGATCCCGGTGCAGGACTCTTCGCAGGCGGCACAAGGGTCCCCGAGTTGGTCCGCTGTCGGGGCTTCCCATTCGCATCTTTCGTCGCTACCGTTTCGCCCGCTCGCTGTCGGGCTGAGGCCTCGCTGTCTTCGGCGAGGATGGTGTCGAGGCGAGACTCAAGGTTCGCTACAGCACCCGATAGCAACGAGCCCCAGCCGCCTTTCTTCTGCGGCTGTTTGGCTGGCGAGCTCATCGTGCTCTGCTGAGTCTATGGATTGGCGGGTGAGGCCTTCTTCCGGCGGCGCATTGCGAGTACGAGGCTACCGGAGCGGGCGGTGCGAGCTCATCGTAAGGCAGGCCGAGCATGTACGACCAATAACATGCACGGGTTGCATTGCCAGTAGAGACGAGAGTGTTTGTATCGAGGCAATTAATGAAAAAGTTGTGAGCTTTGGGGTAATGCAAGCTGTTAATGGTACATTGGCTGGAGAGTTCGGTAGAGATTGGGCATGCATCAATTAATATTCAATCAATTAGAGCTCGATGCGGGGCCTATCCATCAAATTGAGGGACCCCTCTATCGAAGCACACCTCACGCCTGCAGGTGAACACAAGCCTAGGTACATGTTAGGTGCACGACGGTGCCAATGACACTCACCCTCAACCATGTCATTCACGCCCGGGCCTTCTCAAGTCTACTCGCCGCAACCGCACCAGTACTACTCCCCCGCTCCGCCCGCTCCTCCGCCAAAGCCATCCGGTAGTTCGACGCCCGCACGCGGTCCGCCTCTACCACCACCGCCGCCCGGGGCACAGTACCATGACGAGCCATCGGAGCTCGACGGAAGCCAAGCAGCGCCGTACCATCAACGGCGACCTGATGTACCACCCATACCAGCCATCGAGCAGAACTGGCTACCCGACTCGCTCAAAGACAAGTCCACCGCCGACCTGCACGCCCTGATCCAGGACCCATCCCTCCAAGCCGCCCTCCTGGACAACCCGGCTACGACTCACCCCGCCATCCCAGCTTCACAGCAAGCATTATACCCGCTAATCGACACCAACCTCCACCTCGCCTCCTCCCTGCAGGACCTAGAAGCCCACCTCACCACCCTCCGCTCGCAAACGCAATCCCGCCTCCTCTCCCTCAAAGCCCTGGAGCAACAGCACCGCACCAAACTCTCGGAGACGGAGAATGCACTAGTGGATTTCAGTCCCATGGCGTTGTACCAACGGCTGAGTGCGGGTGTGCGGGATCAGGAAGAGTTGCTGCGCGGGATCGAGGAGAGCTGGTTGGAGGAGGAAGGGGTGGCCAGTGAGCGGGAAGTGGTGGATTTTGTGCGGCGGGTGAAGGAGGGAAAGAGGGTGGCGTTTCTGAGGCGGGAGAGGAAGGAGAGGTGGGATGAGGGGAGGGTAGGGGGGTGGCGATGAAGGGTTCGACTGATCCTTGTATGCCGGAGATGTTTGAAGCTGGATACGCCGTTGAAATTGTGCTGCCCTACTGCTGGTCACAACCGTCAGATACAGCGCGGGAGACGTGTAGTGGAACCGCAGTGGTCCCGCCACTTCCACCAGACGCTACCCAGTGGGCAAGTCTTCAAAGACAAACCTTCCGCGTCTCGTTCTAAAGGCTGGCGACACCTGCATGGCTGCCTCGTGCAATCTGCAGTGCCATGGCACTCATGAGGAATGGCTATGGATCGCGTGGACGAGAGCAGTCGCAGTGACTCCCCATACATCCACGTCGAAAGAAAAGTGTACTGCTCTCGTGACCTGGCTGAGTCGCTCGTTAGTGTTTTTGAAGGACTGAACGGCGGCTTCGAGAAGCATGCGACGCTCTGCGGCAATACTCCGTTCGGGCAGTAGGGGCAAACGCAATCTGCGGAGATCAGAGGACAACTGGGGCGTGGTGGACGTCGAAAAGGAAAAGCATGGAGGACGCCGCTCGAGGGGACATGTATAACGCAAGGCTGCAGAAAAGGTTTGCTACCTTATGCTACGCTACCCGTGAAGGTTATCGAGATACGCAACCAGCCGCTTCTTGATGATCACGCCCACCAACCTCCCCGTTCCTTCTTCCGTGAGCATCAGATGCCGGAGTCCGAGCTTGCCGAACAGCTCAAGAACATACTCCATCGGCGCCTTCGAGCACACGCTAATGGGCGTGCGGTCGACGAAATGGCTCATGTCAAACTCGCCCTCCTCGGCATCCCCCAGCAAGCGCACCTCGGCGTCCGCGCCGTACACCCGACCCAGCTCCGTCAGGCCAAAGTCCAGCTCGCCCTCGGCAATGTACCCCTGCAGCATACTCCCATTCTGCACCAGCACGAGCCCAGCATCCATCAGCCCCCGCTCTTTTTAACTGCTCCAGCTTATGCTCCAGCAGACTCCGGGGCACTTTATTGCTGCTGGGAACCTGCACGGTAATCTCCTCCATCGTCTGCGGCGGCGGTATCAGCTCCTCGGCCAACACGGCCTCCTGCTGCACAATCGACATGGCGTGGTCGGCGTCCAGGAACGGATGGCCCAGCACCGCTTGCGCGAGGTCGTAGACGCTCTCTTTCCCCAGGGCATCGGCGACCCATTTCGCGACCAGGATGGCGATCATATGCGGGACGATGTACTCCAGCTCGCCCGTGAGCTCGAACATGATGACGCAGAGACTGATGGTCATGCGGGAGACGCCGGCGAGGAAGGCCGCAGCGCCGACCATGGCGAAGATGCCGGGGGAGATGCCGCCGATCCACTGGCCTACCAGGCGGCCGAAGAGGCTTCCGGCGTCGAGGGCGGGGATGATGACGCCCGAGGGGACTTTGATGCCGAAGGTGATGATGGTCAGGACGAGCTTGGTCAGGGTGCCGTAGACGAGGAAGCCGATGTAGGCGCCGCGGTCTGGCGAGTTGGGCGCTTCGTGGCGGCAGACCCAGGAGGAGGCGGAGCTGTCGTTGCGGCAGTCGACGAGGAGGTTTTTGATGATGACGTCGCCCGGTTCGCGGGTGAGGGGGTTGGGGTATTGGAGGAGGGCGGTGGCGGCGACGACGAGGAAGACTTCGAAGACTGCGTGTATATTTAGTACATCTGCCATACTTCGATGCTCGTAGCAGGTGATGCGAGGAGAGACATACCGGGATGGTTCTTGATGATGCTGAAGCTGCGGAACCACTTCGACCACATGAAGTTCAGCTTGCAGAACAGCCCGCCGAAGATGCCTCCCGCCACCCCGAGCACGGCAAATACCAAGTAATGCACCGGACCGTACGAAGTGCCGTAATGCGTCTCAAACAACACCAGCTTCCCCGTCCCATTCGGATTCAACGCCCTCAACACCATGGCCGCGAACAGCGAGCACAGAAGCGCGCGCCACAGCACTTTGCGCGGGAAATAGGTACTAATCTCCTCGTAGCTGAACAGTACCCCCCCGATGGGCGCGCCAAAGGCCACGCTGAGGCCAGAGGCGCAGGCGGCGGAGAGGAGCTCGCGCATTTTGCGGCCGTTGTCGCGGTATTTGGGGATGTGGGAGGCGACAAGGTGGCCAACGCACGTGGAGATGTGGACGAAGGGGCCTTCTTTGCCGAGGCACATGCCGGTTGCGACGGCGAAGATGGCGCCGAGGGCTTTGATGAGGAGGACCTGTGTGGAAGGGGGGGAAGAGGGTGTTAGATCGGGACTTGCCGTCGGGCTTTCTTCTACCTCATTTGAGGGGCTCGCGGAAGGTCGGCGAGGGGGGTTTTAAAAGGGAGAGCGGAGCGTACCTTGAAGTCTAGAAAATTGGGTATCACGAACCCGGATAAGATTGTCTTGATCTCCGGGATGCCGGACCCAGCCGCCATGTACATGCTCTTCCCACTCGCCACCGGCTGCGGCGGGCCACTATACTGGTTCTTATCCCCCGTACCCGGCGAAGCGGCAGGCAGCGAGCGCTTCGTCAACATCGTCGCGCCGGAGCTGATGACGCCGAAGGCCATCGCGAAGGCGACGTAGATGGCGAAGCGCGGCGCATAGCTCTCCGCCCACTCGTGGAAGCCTCTGCAGTCCGTCCCGAGCTCTGACGTGGCGCCCAGGAGGAGGAGGGGGGTCTTGTCCATGCAGCAGGCTTCGCGGTTGAGGATGGGGTTGCGGGAGCAGTAGCCTAGCTTCCAGTCTGAGACGGTGGCTTCGCAGATGTCGACTAGGAAGGCGACGCAGGCGGTCAGGGTGCCGATGAGGGCTACGGCTATCCAGCCCGAGGCGTCGTCGAGGAGGTTGGCGAGTTGGTATCGGAGGCCCTTGCGGCTGTGGATGAAGCGGAGGCGGTAGGAGTCTTTGACCTGAATGATATTGGTGTCAGTACTCCGTGGTTGCTTAAAGACGACGCAGTAATCGGCCTGGGCGGCTCTACCAGGTCGTGCAGCCAGTCGATGGTGGTGTAGTCGTTGTATGGCAGCCTCTCCCCCACGGAGCTTCCGGCCAGCTTGTGCTCCTGGAGCGAAGTGTATCAGCCCATCGAACGTCTCGGTCATGGGAGTATTAGGTGCTGATCAGGCTTTACCTCCACGGTGACATGGCTCTTGAGGATACTGCTCGCCTCCTCGTCTTGCTGCAGCTTGCTCAGTCGCCGGTCGGGATAGTGGACGTGGCCGTTATTGTGCGGTTGGTGGTGGAGGAGGGGACTCTGCTCGCCGGCGGACGCCATCTTTATTCTCTCTCGCCTCTCGTCTCCAGCGTTTCTCGTCTCGTGTGTGGTGAGTCTTCGCTGGAGAGCGAATGGCAAGATAGGTGTGCGCGTCGGTCTGCTGAAGAAGGAGGAAAAGCAGAAGCGCCTTTTGCTGCTCCCTTGAGGATGACGCGCATCTCCGGTTGGCTGTGGCCCAGATATCAGTAGGCATACCGGTACCTTATCTTGTGGTAGAGATAAGGTCACAATTGAGTGGAGTGGAGTGGACGGTCCGTGCCCGCTTCTCAGTGAATTTGTTTCCTCTGTTTCGAGATAGAATGGTTTTCCCTCCGGTCTGCGAACCGCCTTCCACCTTCCATCTCGGATACTGTTCGTCCCATGTGTGCGGCCCATATGGACGTCGACGAAATGTCGCCTTCTTCGACTTCTTCGACTTCTTCGACTTCTTCGACTTTCTTCGACTTCTTCGACTGCCATGGGGTAGCAGGAAGGTACCTTACATGTACCTCGCCAGCAGGGGCAGGATGCGCCTTCGCTCGTTCCCACACACTCCGTACACTCTGCTCGGCGCCATCATCATTATTGTTGTTGTTGTCGTTGCCCGTTGTCCGTTGTCTGTTGTCTGTTGTCTGTTGTCCCTCCGCCCACCTGCTCGACCTTACCTTATTGTTCCGCCTACCCCGCCGGTAAGCCA
>NAJQ01000316.1:18201-32148 GCA_005059865.1 Friedmanniomyces simplex
CTTCTTCGACTTCTTCGACTTTCTTCGACTTCTTCGACTGCCATGGGGTAGCAGGAAGGTACCTTACATGTACCTCGCCAGCAGGGGCAGGATGCGCCTTCGCTCGTTCCCACACACTCCGTACACTCTGCTCGGCGCCATCATCATTATTGTTGTTGTTGTCGTTGCCCGTTGTCCGTTGTCTGTTGTCTGTTGTCTGTTGTCCCTCCGCCCACCTGCTCGACCTTACCTTATTGTTCCGCCTACCCCGCCGGTAAGCCAGCACATCCTTCATTCTCCACCTCGACCTCCACTGCCCTGCAGCTGGGCACGTCACCTTGCCCGCGGCGGAGTCAGGCACCGTCACGCTCAGCACAGCACACCAATGACATGGATGATGCCGAGCCTCGAGTCCTGCCGGCTCTTGTACAGCATCTCCATGGCCTCGTCTCTGGCAGCTCAAAGGCCCAGCTTCATTACATGTATACTTGAAAGCTTCGCCCTCTCTCATCTCCACCTCGACCTGCTACCTTACTGCCGACAGACTTGACGGGACCTCTGCTCGATTGCGAGCTTCGCCAGACAATAGCGCGAGGCTAACATGCTCCACCTGGACGCCCAGGCACACAACCCAACTCCTCACAATGTCCACCTCTACCGCCCGCCCTGCGGTGGACAGCCCACTCAGCCTGCGACACATCCCCTACCACTTCCGCAATGAGGACGCCGACAGTTCCGCGCTCGAGCTGGTGGAGGCATTGGACGCCGACTGGAAGACGGCAGAGGGACCGATAGAGTTCATCCGCTTCACCGACGGCATCACCAACACCCTCACCAAGGCCACGAAGAAGCGGCCGGGACGCACGGAGGCGGAGATTGACGACGAGGCCGTGCTGGTCCGGGCCTACGGTGAGGGGACGGATGTCTTGATAGACCGGGAGAGGGAGCTGCGAGCGCACAGCCTGCTGGCCAACGTCCGCTTGGCGCCGCCGCTGCTGGCCAAGTTTGACAATGGCATCATGTACCGCTTCATTCGCGGGAGTGTCTGTACACCAGAGGTAGGTAGGATGCCCAAGCAGATCGGACGCAATGCGTGGCACAACTCACCAGCCTCTCCACGTCCCTCCATTCCGCGGCGATGAACAACAAGGCAGCCCACCAGCACACACGCTAACCGTACGTTCGAACAGGACCTACGGAGATCAGAAATCTACCGAGCCGTTGCGAAGCGGCTGGGTCAATGGCACGGCTGCCTGCCCATCTCCGCCATCACTTCCACGCCGAGCTTGAACGACACGCCGCAGAGCAAGCATTGCGCGCCAAGAGACGGCAAGCAGACCAGACCGGCACCGAATACTTGGACGGTGATGCAGCAGTGGATCGGTGCGCTTCCGAGGGGGACGGCGGAGGAACGGGCACGGAATGAGGTTTGTCGCTTTTTTACCGTCACATCCACAATCCCGCCACCTAGGTCGCTCTCAGTACCTTACCCTGCATCTGTTGCGCGTCGATTGGGGAAGCTGATATGTCCGAAAGACACGCATGCTGATCCTACGTTTAACGGCAGATGTTGAGGACGGAGCTGGAGTGGATGTCAACCAAGCTCGGCGACACTCCCGGTCTAGACGGCAAAGACTACATCTTCGGCCATTGCGACCTGCTCTCCGGGAATGTCATCGTTCAGAGCGCGTCCGACTCGAAGCCTACAAATGGCCACATAGGTACGTGCGATGACGTACACGCATCCCTCGCCATTCGAACCTCGATGAAGCGCTCAATGGCTTGGAACCGTGACGCTAGGTACATGTGCGAATCGTGTGGTAGTTGCTGACCTGTTGCGATAGAGGAGGACGAAGCGGTAAGCTTCATCGACTACGAATACGCCACCCCCTCGCCAGCAGCCTTCGACATCGCCAACCACTTCGCGGAGTGGGCGGGTTTCGAATGCGATCACGGCGCTGTTCCTACCAAGCCGCAACGACTGGATTTTCTGAGAGTAGGTATCTTATGCACGCCGAGCGTTCTTAGACAACAATGTGCTGACGTCGCGTTCCTCGCAGCATTATGTCGGGTCCTTCCGCTATCACTCGATAAACGACAACGATACACAAGCCATAGACGTAGACCTGCGCAAGGATGTCGAACAGCTCCACGAGCAGGTAGATTTATTCAGAGGTACGTACGTCCAGCAATCACCTTCGCTTTCCCGCCGCCGTCTCCCGACACACCGATCCTCCGCGCACCCATCCTCACATCCCGACGCCACGACGCTGACATTCGATCATCTTTCGTATAGGAGTCCCAGGCTTCTACTGGGGCATCTGGGCTCTCATCCAAGCGACCATCAGCCAGATCGACTTCGACTACGCCTCCTACGCCGACCTGCGGCTGGGGGAATACTGGGCCTGGAAAGCCGAACTAGATGGGTCGCGCGCGCGGGAGGGGCGCGAGCTGCCGTTGCGGGAGCGGAGGTGGGCGGAAGGATGAGAAAAAGCGGTGAGTGAGGTGTTTTGTTTGTGGTTAGGGGTCTGCTGGTAAGGCGTCCATGGTACGTACATGTAAGCAAGCATGCGATTGCCCCTCCTTCGGAAGAGGAGCGGAGCGAGCGAGCAGTGGGTGTTTGTATGCTGTAGTGCCATCCTCACCTAGGACGAAAATCTGCCGCGTGCTAGCTTGTTGCTAACAAAGACATCGTCCAAAGGGAGTCGCGAATAGCGATGCCAAGTCCTCGCCGGTGACTTGGTGGTTCGATGCAGGAGAATCAGATACAGTGGGAGCCGACATGACCCGACGCCAGCATGTCCTTCAAAGATTTACCAGGTAACTTTCATACTATCACTCTCTTCGCCTCATTAAGTCATTGCCAACATAGCCAGGTGCCTTCACATCTCCCCAGCAGTGTACCCGTTGAAATACTCCTGAGCGCTCGAGTCTATCAGACACACGCAATCAGTCAGTCAGTCACTCTGGTCATATCGCAGCACCAGCCACGTCCAATGCGCACCGCACCGGTGGAGGGGAGAACGAGAAACACTTACCCCCCGTCTGCCCCCACTTCCCCGTCTGCTGCTTCACAAAGTCCGGCTGCCCCTCCATCCCCTTCTTGACGGTCAACCCAACATTCTCCCGCTTCCAGCTGTCCTCGTACGGCCAGTGCGGATTCTTCCGCAGCACTTCCTTGCCTAGATTGGGGTCGAAGACCAGCTCGTAGGGCCCGTTGTCGTAGAGGTTGCGGTGGATGGCTTTGCGCTCCGCGCGCTCGTCTTTGAAGCGTTGGAGGAGGGACTTGCGGCGGGGGAGTGGGGCGTCTGAGGGTCCTCCGGCTTCGTCGGATGGTCTGTGGTGGGAGTCTTGGAGGAGGGGGGCGAGGGAGGCGGTGTCGCTGGGGGCGATGGAGCGTTCCTCCACGGTTGGGGCCGTCTGCTTCTTGTCGTTGGGAGCGTTCGCCTGGGGAGGTTGGCCGGTCATGGTTCGAGTTGAGATTGGCGGATATGTTCAAACGATTTGTTCAATGCGATGGCGATATTGCCCGTGCTGATGCTTCGATGCGGTAATCTCACTCTCGTTCTCTTCTCAACACCTCCATAGTTCCGGTGCCGTAGTCTGCTGCTATATATGTATGTCACGTATATCAAGATCGTCTACAACAACACCTTCGAACGTCGAAGGGGCGCAGCAGCGGTAGTCCGGCACAAGCTCGCTGCGTTGCACAGCGAATCCACCCGGATCGTCGCGAAGCAGTCGCAGAAAGTAACTCAGCACGTGCAGGATGCCTGGACGGTCAGTCGACAAGCTCATCAAACCTTCTCGCGGTGGACGGGCCGCGTCGATAAGCTTCCATAGGGGCGCAGGTGGTGGTAGCAGGTAGCGCTGAATAGCCTCGGAGAGAATGCAGTAATGTAGCGGGACGATCTCGTTACTTTGGATCGCGTGCTCCTTGTGCTAAGGTAGTTATTGCCGCCAAGTAGCATCAACGAGGCAACGACTTGTTGGCCGCCGTTCGACGCTGGCAGTCCAGACTCTGCTGTGTTGCCGGGCAGCATGAGGTTCGCCCCCAGATATACCGTAGGCTTGGCGTCACTCTACTCCAGCAACGTGTATGGTCCCGCACCAAAATACCTTACATTACATCTTAGCAATTGTAGCTGCTGGAGTATGCGACGCTTTCTATGGCTGCCCAGGCGCCAAGGAATCAACCCCAAGATGCACAGAACCTCTACGACAGCAGGGCAAGCAACTACGACAACAGCTGGCACCATCGCTTTGCCCGCCACATGGTCGAGCTCGCCGAACTGCGACCCGGAGAGCACGTCCTCGATCTGGCGTGCGGGACCGGACTGGTCACCTACCCGGCAAGCACCGCGGTTGGACCGACAGGGAATGTAGTAGGCATCGACATCAGCAGTGGCATGCTGGCGCGGGCCAAGGCGAAGAGAGCTGCTCACGAGTCGAGGAACGTGGCTTTCTACCAGCACTCGATTACCGATCTACCTGCTCTGCCAGAGCTGGAGGGGATGGTGTTCGATGTCATCATCTGCGCCTCCGCGCTGGTGCTCCTGGATGATCCGAGCGAAGCCCTTAGACTCTGGACGACTTACCTGAAATTTGGAGGGAGATTGATTACACATTCACCACACCCAGCGAGCCAGATCTCCCTCATAATCTTCGGACGTGTAGGTCAGGTGCTCGGGCGACCGGTGCCCTTTTACCGTGTGCCCTTTCAAACGCCAGAAGACTTGAGGGTGATGGTGGAGGAGGCTGGCTTAAGCAGTGTCGAGGTGGTGTTGATGTCGCAGAAGAACATCGCGGGCACGGACGCGCTGGAAGCTTACCGTGGTGATCCTAAACACCTTAGGATCGAAAATACGTACAGTATTGCAGATGCGGATTGACTGTTCGACAAGCATGTCAATCACTGGGTGGCGAAGGAGCTGGCTGGCCCGGAGGTTAGAGATGAGGCCCGGAGGGTGTTCGAGGTGGAGTGGTGCAAGCTTGCAAACAAGGATGGGTTGATCGAGGAGGTCGACGGCGTGTATGTTGGTATAGGATGGAAGCCATGAGTGCTTGCCCGGTCGAGTGTTGTGCTGGTTCGTCCAGGGGGTGGTGCGGTAGAGGGGCGACGAAGACCGATGTACTCAGACATGGCAGCGCTGGTATCTCGACGACGTTGAAGAGCCTAGGAGACGGTAGAGAGTGGTGTAAATAGGATGGCATGGTGAACGTCATTGGCACCCCCATGTGTGCTTTCCTGGCATGACAGACCTCGCCTCGTCGGGTGTAGGTGCAATAAGCCATATATCTCGAGACTCATCCTGTGTGGCTTTTGTAACTCCCGTCGGCAGGTGTTGCAGATGTGACAAGACGACGAGGAGGTTGATAGAATGGAGAAGGGCCAAGGCGAAATCAAAACCGTCCAGTGCCTTGCTGCCTCGCTGGCGGTGACGTAGGCGGGACGACGGGCATTCGACTTCGAGCTTCCGAATACTTCTACAAAGATACATCAAACCGCTTTTACCCACTCTCCCTACAACGTACCGACCGACTCAGACCCTTCCAACATGTCTGCAAAGGTACAGAAGGTCTTGGCAAGGCAGAAGGCCAAGTACGCTCCTTTCCACGCCCGCTAAAGCAATCGCCCACTGACACGCGACAGGATCGAGGAAGGCGACTACTACGAGGCCCACCAACAGATACGAACCTTAGTGAACCGCTACGTCAAGTCCAGCGACTACACCTCCGCCATCGATCTCCTCTCCTCCGGCGCCTCGCTCCTTCTCAAAGCCGGCCAAGGCGGGTCGGGCGCGGACCTGTGTAACTACCTGATTGAGGTATACCAGAAGGCGGAACTGCCCTCAGATGTCGCCAACAAAGCGCGCCTCCTCAGCCTCCTCCGAGCTTTCCCACCCAATGAGCCCGCAAAGAAGAAATTCGTAGGCGGCATCACGGAATGGTCAAGCAAACACGGCGACTTCCCCGCCGGCGACCCAGAGCTCCACCACGTCATCGGCACCCTGTTCGCCGAAGAAGGTGAGGTCTACGACGCAGAACGGCACCTCACCCTCGGCACCTCGGACTCCGCACAAGTCCTGAGCGACATGGAATACGAATGGTACTCCTCCGACGAACCCTCCACCGCCTCCCAATACGCCGCCCGCGCCGTCTTCCCCTACCTCCTAGTCGGCAACACCCGCGCCGCGAATAAAGCCCTGCTGCTCTTCACCAGCAAGCTCTCCTCCTCGCACCCGGGCCTCGGCGTGCAGTCCATCTCCTCGCCCTCCTCCGACATCCGCATCTACCCCTCCCTGCCCCTCCTCAACTTCCTCGGCCTCCTCCTCCTCGCCATCCAGCGCGGCTCCAGCGACCTATTCAAACAGCTGAAATCGCACTACGCCTCGCACCTGAAAGAGGCGGGCTGGGAGGAGCCGTTGGCGCAGATCGGTGAGATGTACTTTGGGATCAAAATACCGAGTCAGAGTAATCCGATGTTCGATATGATGAGCAGTATGCTGATGGGCGGGAACAATCCGTTTGCGGCGAAGAAGAAGGAGACGAAGAGTGTGGGCGCGGCGGCACCGGCTGCGGCTGCTGCGGCGCCTCCGGCTCCGGCGGTGGATTGATGTATTAGGTGTTGATCGGGCTGGATGTATAACGTGCACACAACACTTCCAAGGCGCGGGTCCAACATTATCGAAGTTCATTATAGGAGCATTTTCAGGAGCATTTCCAGGTAGGTATATATCCTGGTCTGTTTGGTGACAAACATTCCTACTCTTTGGAGCGCCTTTGCCCTCCTGCTCGTCGGACCGGAGACAGACTTGGTCATCGCGGTGGACTGTGACCCATGCATCATTACTCACCCCTTCTCGGGCTTCACTACACGCAACGGCAGCTGACGGCAGTATCGGTGCGCGTAAGTGTGGACACATAGTAGAAAGGCTATACTAGAAGTCTCACTATCAAACCTTGAAAAAATCGTAGATACCTTACAAATACTGACACGAAACAGATGCCGTCTCAGTCGCAACTGCCATTCGAGCCGCAATTTCGCTTCGTTCACTTTCACTTTCGAAGACACCCTACACAGACTGTTCCGGCCATCACGCGCACGAGTGCTCCACATTCAGGACGACGCATTCCCTCTCCCCTTGCAAACAGGGTCAAACTAGCATTCCACCAACCCCCCACGCTCAAGGGTACCCTCAGTACCCCAAAACCGGCACTCCAGAATTTCCTCTGCGAGAAGGAGTCAGGCTCGCGTCATCACCGCCTTTCTCAACCCATCGCCGCCGCTAGCGGTACTGAGGTACGTACTGAAAGCCGAAAAACGGCGAGTCGATCGTCGACGCAGTCAGCGCGATCTCCCTCTCCAGCTCCCCGTCCGCGCGCCGCTCCACCCCCATCAGCTCGTCCTTGCACCGGTACAGATCCCGCATCATCCGCCGCTTCTCCACCGTGTGGTTCTTGTGCCCGCCCAGCGCCGCGATCTTACGGATCAGCGCCGTCAGCAGCGCGACGCGCATGTTGCGTCGGCTGACCATGGAGCGCGCCGGGTCGATCTTGGCGTTGTAGCGGAAGCGCAGGGCGTGTAGGGGCACTTGCTCTGACGTCGGGGCTGTGGCGTCCTTGGGCTGTTCCGCTTCTGCGCGGTAGCCGAGCCATGCGGCGAGGCCCTCGAGGTCGCTCTGCTTCGGCGCGTGGGCCATGAAGAGCGTGAGGTAGAAGCGATGGTTCGCGGCGAGAGCGCGGCGGTCGTCTTCGGGGATGGCTTCGAGGGCACGGATGACGGTGCCGAAGTCGAAGTCGGCGACGGGGATGGAGATCCGGGCGCTCGCTAGTAAGAGCGGGCGGAACTCGCCGTGTATCTGCTTGTTGACGAGGAGCAGGCCGCTGATCGGGTGCGGACGCTTGGAGCGGCGCTTTGTCAGGGCTAGGTTGAGGGTGGTCTCTCGTGCGAGGCATTCGTAGATGGCGTTGCGCAGCTCGGGCGGGAGACCGAGGAAAGAGGCAGCATTGGGTGGACCGCCGGGCGGGGGTAAGATGCTGTCTTTGCGGGTCGGTAGCGTTGTCTTGTTGGCGCTCAGGCGGAGCTTTTGGAACATGGCGGTCGCCATGGTATGTGCAAGATCTTCCTCGATACTACTGATCTGAGCTTCGGTTTGGGTGTCTCTTGATGTGTGTAAGTCACATTGATGGGGAAGATGTGGAGGTGAGAGGGGTCACCTGCGCCAAGCCACGCCGTCATCGCCAAGGAGTCCAGACGGACGCAGCGCCCTGACAACATGAAACCTCCAGACGCATGGCATGGCGCTACGTATATTCAGGAGATTCGCCGTCTCCTGTGCATCAACGCGACAGCAGAGGGGCGCTGGTGACGCTTCACAGGATGGGTGACAGTAGCCATTGACACCATATCGCGCACGCACTGGCACACGACCACGGCAGAACTAGACGGGGTCGCCCGGCATAATGTCCAGAAGCGGTTCCATGAAATAAAAAGAAACGAGGCGAGGGCGTCGACTGATATTCACGCAGGTAGCGACGTATTGACGCAAGGCCCGCTCTTCTCGGCCCAGGAACCCTTCGCTGCGTGATGATTCTGCTCCCGGGCGCGGTCACTTCAGGACACCACCACCATCTGTAGCATGTCAGCAATTGCCAACGCTTGCCCTGTCTGACACTCCACTCACCAATAGTGATCAGACTGCCCGTAGCGTAGTCCGCTCTCACAGCATACAAATACGCCTCGGCGATATGCTCGCCCGTCGCACAGAAACCCACCGGCAGCTTCTTGCCCATGGCATCAAGCTTCTGTGCCTGCTCGTCTCCCTTCCCAATCGTCCCCATCTTGTCCCACAACTCCGTCGAGACAATCCCAGGCACGACGCAATTCACGCGGATGCGCTTCTCCGCGAGCTCGAGCGCGAGGCCCTGCGTCATGGTGAAGAGCCCGGCGTTCAGTGCGCCGCCTATGGAGGCTGTTTTGCCGGGATTCATGGCGCCGGTGCCAGAGGTGAGGGTTAGAGAGCCGCCGCTGGAGATGATGTCGTACTTTGCGGCCGCTTTACCGCAGATGGCGGCGCCCCAGAACTTGACGCCGAAGAGGTGTTTGCATTCGTCGAAATCTGCTTCGGCTATTGGGCCTCTGATGATCTATTGGATTCAAGGTCAGCACATCAACATCAAGGATTGCCTGGACAGCAAAGTTCGAGAAGACTGAGCAGCTATCCTTGAGAGTGCTCGCAGTTGAGCAGAGTGGCGTACCCTGCCATAGCGTCAGCGCGTCGCCCTGATCAAGCACGCTTTACGATACACCTACTTGTCAACTCCTGAGAACACAAGGTGGTCGATGGGAGCGAGCGAGCGCAGCAACTCAATGAAGCTCTCCTCTTCCCGCACATTGCCGACTTTACCGTGTAGATTCGGGTTGCCCACATCTTCCACCACCGACTTTACTCGCTGTTCGGAAGACGAGATGATGGTGACATGAGCTCGGTGTTCAAGTAGAGCCAACGCCGCGCCGTGGCCGATGCCTTGATCTTTTGTCAGCGTTGATCAGAGAACTGATATACGGAGAAACTCGCCTGAGGTCCCTCCCACAACCACGACCTTCTTTCCTTTCAGCTTGTCTACGGAGGCAACCATCTTGAGGGTGTTGGTAGGTGATGTATGGAGCTCGTCGTCGGATGCATTCGATATATAAGCGATACCCCCGCATCGCGACATCGCAAGACTGCACCCCTGCCACACAACTCTTGCTGCTTCCACATTAGCCTTATCCTGAGCGATGCGAATGAGCGAAACGGAGCAATGTTTGTTCTGCAATATCGGTTGCCGTCTTATGGAGCTCAGCTAAGATAATATGTGCCGGTTTATGCAGACATTGCCGGCCGGCTTTGGATCGCTTGTCACCTCAACCTCTCGACAATTCACCGTGTGTAAGTAGGTAGTGACTGTGGTTCGTATGTAAAGCAAATGCTCGTTCGCACAGGAAACCACGCTGAGCGCGTAGGGAATGTCGTAGCCCAGCAGCCACAGCTGTCAGGCCTCTCCAATGTCCGCCCAGTGAACTGGGACCCCCCCATTCAGTCCCAAAACCTGATTCCCTAGGGGCAGACACGTAACTCGTTGTTGTTTAGGTGCCACGAGGAGTTTCTCTGCGCAATCTTGCGACCGGGTTCGGGTGCGTTGATGACAGTGTCTTTGCTGGCTTTGATGTTGGTGTGAGAAACATCGGGCTAGCAATCGTCTACGAAGCCATCACCTGCGCGCACGGAGAAAAGAGGCATCGAGGGCCTCACCACTGTTATGAGAGTAGTAGAACATGTCGCCAAGCTGTGCGTCGTTGTAAGAGTAGGACGTGCCTCCCCACTTCCTGTAGTCGTTGTACTGGGTCTGGGCATGGTTCGGCAAGTCGAACTTCTTTCTTGTGAGACACTTGACACACCACGTGTTCGTTCAGGCCTGAGCAGTCAAAGCCTGCCTTGGGCTGGCCTTCTTTCGTCGGGCCGTTGCAGTCGCCACCGCCCCAGACATATGGCTTGCCGATTTTGTTACGAGCGAGCTGGACTTCTTCGTTCCTTGGGGAATGCTGTCAGCAAACTCGACACGTTTTGAGGATCTCCTGAGACTGGTTGTGCCTCATACATACCCTTATTTGCCTTCCTCGCCTCCAGTGGAGTGGGCACAAGGGCAGAAGTTGAAGCCGCAAGGGCAAGTAGGGCAACGAAGAAGTGAATATTGGCAGAGCTGCAGTGAACCGAAGTACGACTCAATATTGTTGATGTTGAAGACGGGAATTGATAGCAGTACTGGTGTCGCGGGCATCAACAGCGAAGCGTCCACACTCACTCCTATACCTTACACCGCCAGCGGATCGCGGGTATGTCCTTAGACCGTGAAGACACAGAGCATTTCGACCCACAAGTCACTCATGCCGTAGCCTATCCAGATCGTGGGTTGTCCTTCCACCAGGAGCGACGCAGCTCGGCCGTAGCTGATGTGAAGGCGAGGACGTCTCGCACATACCCACGGGCGATGCCCTTCATCGTTCGAGGTGCCGTTTCGCCCCTTCTCGCCGTCAAGGTAGTATCCCGAATGGCAAGTGCAAGGAAGTCTCTGTCACACGCGGAAACGTGTAGCTGGGCGATGAGACGAGGGTTCCAGTCCTGGGCGTGTGACTAGACTCTGATGTCGTAGGTATATGCTTCAGCATCAGGCCACGCTGTTGAAGGCCGTCTCGGCCGTTAATTGCACCACATTCCAAGCCCCTGGCCCGGTCCGGCTTGGCTACACACCTCGTCTTAGATGGCAGCTGATGTCGTATTAGGCTTGGGGATCGCTCAGACGTTGGCAGTCGGTATTGCGAGCGCGTCGTGGAGAGTTTGGGACGGGGTCTCACGTCTAGCAAGACGACTTCGCCAGTATCCTTTGTCGCTATCCGCTCAGCCGGAGCTAGGTCATCGCGCGGCCGGCATCGCTGGTCTCGATCGTCCATCAAGACCCTGTAGCTGCTGCTGCTAGATGTGTGTATGTGAGCACCTCTGTTGACGAGTGATCACGTTTGTCGTGAGGAGGCGAAAGAAGTAAACACCAGTCGTGCTGAGAACACCGCCGATCGTGATGAGACCTACCTGGCGTTGCCACTTCACTTCACTTCACTTCGATATAGCCTCCCAACTTCCCGGAGCATTAACGGACGGACATGATCTGCGCGTAGACCCAGGAGCTCTGCAGCGATGCTGACATGACTGCCACACCCTCACCATCCCTGCACGCCCTCCTCTTACTCTCCGACTCCGCCCTCCCCCTCGGCTCCTTCGCCTTCAGCAGCGGCCTGGAGTCCTTTCTCGCCCACAACAAAACCCGCCATTCGACCTCCTCTTCCAAAACCCGAGCTTTCGAGACCTTCTTAGAGCACTCCCTAGCGAATGTAGCCAGCACCGCGCTCCCCTACGTCCTAGCCGCCTACCATGACGACCCGACACTTGATCGCCTAGAGGAACTAGACAACGACTTCGACGCCAGTACGCCCTGCACCGTAGCCCGCCGCGCCAGTACAACGCAAGGCCGTGCTCTTCTCGCCATCTGGGAGCGTGCCCTATCGACTTCCGTCTCCCCATCACCAGACAGCCAAGCTGCAGCGAAAGTCCTCTCCGCCTTCGCCACAGCGAGCAAGACTTCCAAGCCAGACGTCTACGGCTTGCAAATCAATGCCCACTTCCCACCGCTCTTCGGCCTGACGTGCCGTGCTCTAGCCCTCTCAGAGGCAGAAACAGCCTACCTCTTCCTCCTTAACCACGCCAAAGCCTTACTCTCCGCGGGTGTGAGAGCGAGCGTGCTGGGTCCGTATCAGTCGCAAGCCGTGCTCGCGAGCGCAAGGCTACAGGAGTGTATCAAGACTTGTATCAAGCTGCAAGATGGGCGGCAAGTGGAGGATGCCAGCGTCACGGCTCCGGTGATGGATCTCTGGATGGGAAGACACGAGTTGCTTTATTCGCGGATCTTCAACTCGTAGTTCAGACCCAGTACTCTCAAACATCACATGCACCCGGCACTTAACCAAGCAAGGGATCTGAAGATGAAGGCACGAGTTGCTTCTTTTTTGGAACCTGAGTAACTCCTTGCTCTCTCGCCTATTCGTGAGGAGCCGTGGATGGGTATATGAGCGCTAAGAAGCATGCAGCAAGTACGCGGGCGAGGAGAAAACGGGCAACCCGGACAACAACTACGGTCTCATGACGCAGCCTGCCGACTAAAGCTCTTGACCCTCGCAGGCCCCAGCCCCTTCCTAACTTCATCCAACTGCTCCATCCCACTCTGCGGCCCAAACCGCTTAATATACTTCCCACCCTTCCCGGCCTTGGAATGTCCTCCGAGAAACTCATCCATGATCCCATTGAAGTCTACCCTCTCAAGCTGTGGAGCCTCGCTATCTGTCGCACGACTATACGACGATATCCCGGAGACGCCGCTGAGACCCGAAGTGTTGCTGTACCGGCTAATCCGGGAGGACTTGGAGAGGCCAGTCATGCCGGAAGCGAGCGAAGCAGTGTCGGGCAGCTGACTCGCTTCGTCGTCGGCCAATTCGTCGAGCATGTCCTCTTTCTCGAGGATGGTGTCGAAGCGGGAGTCGAGTAGGGTCTGCTGGTCCGTCCGCAGCAGCGCGGAGGACGTCATGGAGTAGTTGGTCGTACTTGTCTTCGCTCCCTTGCGCTTTTTGTGGCGACCGGAAGCCAGGGAAGAAAGGACGGAGGCGTCGAGAGCAGAAGGTGTGGGATGTGCTGGGATGGCTTTGTCGGTGGGTTTGGTAGATTGCTTGAACTTCTTGAACTCGTCGAGCCAGGCGCCGGAAGTGGGATCGGCTGGTGGCTGGGCTTGGGTATCTTCCGGTGGTGCCGCAGCCTCCCCTTCCTCTAGCTGAAGGGATGCAGGTTGGTCGGCAGGTGGTGGACTTGCAGCACGAATTGTATGATCGCTCTCCCAGCCCTTATCATCGTCAAATACCTGCTGCTCACCCAACCTCTCCCACTCATCTCGCTCAACCTCATAGCCATCCCTCGTGAGCTCGCCAAACACATCCTCCTCATCATCCACGTACTCCTCATCCTCTAGCGCCTCCAAGACCTCTCGTAACCTGGGATCCATATCCGGCTGGAACCCCGCAATCTCGTCCGGCACATCCTGCTGATCCTGATACGTCCTTCGCGTCACAAACTCACTAGGCAACACGTCCTCGGGCAGTAGACTGCGTGCCGAACTACTCGCTATACTCTCGCCCGCCACAGAGCTACGGCTGTCGAGCTCCATATCCCTCAGCGCATCCTCCAACTTCTGCTTGCCCTTGCCTTTAGCGGGCGGCGCAGAGGACTCAACCCACGTTACGCCGCCTTCCGCTCCGCCCAGATCCCGCATGTGCTGCATGTAATCATACTCCGTGTCATCGTAGAACACGCCATGCTGTGCCGCCTG
>NAJQ01000317.1:9615-32124 GCA_005059865.1 Friedmanniomyces simplex
AACCCCGCCCACGACCGCCTCAGCATCCCCTTTCCCCTCCGTCTTCCCCTCGCTTTAACCCTCGCCGCCATCTCTGGTACCGTCCTCGGCCTCTCCCAAGGCGGTCTAGTAGCCGGTCTCCGTTTCCGCGCCGAGAACGCGCATCGTCAGCCCACGACTCAAACAGGGTGGTATCTATATCATAAAAGCAAGAACTACCATGTCGCGCTCGGTGGCGTGTTGGAAGGATTCAAGATGGCCGGCAAGCTGGGCGTGTGGGTGGGTGTGTTTGTTGCCATGGAGGAAGGACTTGATAGGGGCCGGGCGGGGGCTGTGAGGGTTTCGAGGGGTGTCAGGGGTGTGAAGGAGGAGGATGGGTTAGTGGAAGGGAGTCGAGACTTTCTCAGTACGATGTTGGCTGGGTTGGGTACAGCGGGGGCGTTCAGCGCGTGGAACGGGTTTCCAGTGGCGACGACAGTACGGACGGCGAAGATGGGCGCGAAGGTTGGGCTGGGGTTTGGGGTGGCGGAGGATGTCGTCAGTATGTTGAGAGGAAGGAGGATAGGGTACGTGGAGTTTGTGAAGAGGCACGTGTTTGGAGGGAGTGAAGTAGAGGTGGCGAGGGCAGCTGGCTGAGCGAAAGATCATTGCCATTCTCTGGATACGACCCCACCAACAGATGCATCTCACGAGGCCAGATCGGAGCAATCGCACGACTTACGATTTCGTGTATCCGGAAAGTGCACTTGCACCGGTACAGAGGCGACTTTCGCCGCACTGGACTACTCCAGTCTACCCGATGGCAGGAACAGCAACAGCGTCCGCGAATTGCAGCATCACCGAGCTTTTCCTCATCCACGAGCCCTGCAGTCGGTCGCACCATTGCATCCGTCTTGCCACGCGACCGAGACAAGAACGGTTGAAAGGCGTACAACCGATCGAGGTTCTGTGTTGAGGATGGTGGGCCGACCGACAAGACGTTCACGTGGACAGAAGAATCTTGTGGGTAAAAGCAGAGGACACACCGTTACGGTGGAGCACTCTTGGTGGGCCGAGCTTCAGTCCCATTTCGCCTCCACGACCTCCTTTCCGGCGGCGCAGCAGAGCGGGTTCGTCGCTTTGAAATTCGTATATCCGTCAGCAAGCTGCTGAAATCGACCAATCGGGCCACGTGCTACGATGAATACTCCTTCTGGCTCGATCGCTTTGTTGTCTCCAATCAAGCTCGCCACTGGGATTGCATCCTATTGCATGAAGAGGTTCAGGAGGAACCGACGGACTTCTCTGCCTTGGCTGAAGCGGGGACTGAGTTCCAAGCGCGAGCCTTCGTAAATTGGGTTCCCGGCACCAAAATTGCCCACCCCCGCATCCACGAAGTCGCATCGCGGAAGGATGTCACAGACGAGCACGCCCGTGACTGGGACGGCGCCTCTGTGGAACGGCTGTGGGGCTGGGTGCATCCTGTAGCCACTGCTCGCGCGTTTCTAGCTGCGATAGAGAGTGCGGAGAACTTCGAAGGGTGCGAGGCCTCAAATTTTCACACTACCTCGCAGACATCTATTTCTGCACGTCTCCGTTACGTTAGCTGCGCCTAATACAACCCTTATTCGAGCCTATGAACCTCAAGGCTTCCCGCTGACCTGGCTGGACGCTGGGCACACGCCGTACATCAGCCAGCCGGAGAGGGTCGCGGAGATCATCGTCGCCGCTCTGTCCGAGACATGAAGCGTCCCGGTGAAGAAGGATGCGTTGTGTTCTTGCGAGGAGTTGTTGGTCGTCGATCGGCAAAATAGCGAACAACTTCGCGTAACTGATCAACGCCGTGAGCAGCATGTTGAGCCAGTACGGCAAATTCTGTCCGGCGGAGTAGACGCATACGAGACTCCCCATGGACCTGCCGCCTACGGCCCTGGAGGCACTGAGTAGAGAGCTGGCGAAGGAGTGCTTCCCAGATGCGAAGATTGAGGCTGATTGGGGCAGCGGCATTGCAGGCTTCTGGGTGAGCGAGAGTGGGAGAATGATAAAATTGAGAGGGCATTGGGGTGGACCGACGACGACTTTGAGTATGCATGGTGATAGCACAAGTGTAGCGACACTGTACGGGAGGCTTGACGACAGGAGCGAAATACGCAGCGAAGAGACGCAATCCAGAACCTCGAACATGGGGTTGACGGCGGGATGATGGACATCTCCGTCGCCTGCGGAGGTAGCAGCACAGTATATGACTTGGTCAAATCACTGTTCTATCCTCTTCCACTTCCGTCTACGTATAACTCTCAATGTGGGGCCGGGTCTATCAAGATACTAATACTGTCAATGGGCCACAAAGTGGACGGTGGTCTTACAAACTTTAATAGATGAGTGGTGCCGTGGACGCCTCCCTCGACACTCATACCTGGGTAGCAAAAGGCTCTGCGGAATCGGGAGGATCGCGGCGCGGTAGATCTTGGCACGTTTCAGATGTAATCCTCACCAACCTCACACCGTTCAATACATGTACCGATATCTCACCCCTCCTCAACTCGTTGCATACTATTGCATGTATTGTACCTTCGCACCGCAGTCTGCAACATATGCCGGACGTGCTGCTATGGCTACCTACACATTCGTCACAACCCGAAACGGCCCCACCCACCCACATGCACCCTCGATATCTACGTCACGGAGTTTCCGGCGCCTTGCATATTTTTCGTGATAACCTTTCCACGGCGATAGCGGTGTTTGCGCATCGAAGGGTTCTAACTACGCAATCGATAGCGGGAGAGCGAACACGCATAAGAAAGAGACCTTCCATTTCACGCCTCGCTTCCCACATCACTACTCATACAGCACATCCTCTTCCGCAAAACCTTTCATACCACTAACACCCGCAAAAATGTCTCAGGATTACAAGTTTGAGGGATGGCTGGGCAAGGACAAGGATTCTGCCAACGGCAACATGGTCTGGGGCGAGTTCCCTCACGTCAAGCCCTTCGAGGAGACGGATGTTGATATCCAGATCACGCACTGGTATGCTACCTGAGCCTCTCCGCCTCGGCTACCACGGTGTACTGACGGTTTCAACAGCGGTATCTGCGGCTCCGACCTCCACACCCTCAGCTCCGGCTGGGGCCCGACCCCCTACCCCTGCTGCGTCGGCCACGAGATCGTCGGCAAGGCGGTCCGCGTCGGCAGCAAAGTCGAGAAGGGCATCAAGGTCGGCGACCGCGTGGGCGTTGGCGCGCAGAACTCTTCCTGCCTGAAGCCGGACTGTGAAGAGTGCTCCGAGGGACTGGAGAACCACTGCCAGCACACCGTGAACACGTTCGCAGATCAGTACCCCGATGGGTCGTACTCGTACGGCGGGTACGCGGACTACCACCGTTGTCCTTCGCACTTTGTGATGAAGATTCCGGATGGTCTTCCAAGTGAAGAAGCAGCGCCAATGCTGTGTGGTGGTGTCACTTTGTACAGCCCGCTCAAGAACAACGGTTGTGGGCCGGGAAAGACCGTTGGCATGTAAGTTTGAAGGAAAGGATAACCCTTGTGTTGACGTCTAGAGAGCTGACTCCCCTCCAGTGTAGGTGTAGGTGGACTAGGCCACTTTGGTGTGCTTCTCGCCAAGGCGCTCGGCGCTGACAAGGTACGTCTCTTGGCAACCCTCATGAAGTTGGGAGAAAAGTGCACAGCATCCTTTTGAGTACATGTATTCTAACAACACGGTCTCGCAGGTCGTCGGCATCTCCCGCAGCAACGCCAAACGCGATGACGTGCTCAAGCTCGGCGCAGACGAGTACATAGCGACCAGCGAGGACAAGGACTGGGCCACCCACCACGCCCGCTCCCTCGACCTCATCATCTCCACCGTCTCCAGCCCCAACATGCCGCTTATGGAGTACCTCCAACTTCTCAAAGTGAAGGGTACATTCATCCAGGTCGGCGCGCCCGAGGACCAACTCCCACAGTTCAACGCCTTCGCATTCATCGGCAAAGGCGTCAAGTTCGGCGGCTCCATGATCGGCCCGCCGTGGCAGATTGAGGAGATGTTGAACTTTGCGGCGGAGAAGAAGATCAAGCCGTGGATCAACGAGTATCCCATGAAGGATGCTAACCAGGCGATCAAGGACTTCAACGCTGGGAAACCGAGGTTCAGGATCACGCTGGTCAATGAGAAGCACTTGTGAGCGAAGAGTCACGACTGTATGCGTCTATCAGCGTAACGGAGCTTGGCGACTTGGGTGAGAAGTATAATCGAGACCTCGTCTAACGGTAGAAATAGAGCGTAGAACATGTTACCAACATTACCCTTGGGACCCATCTGTCGTTGCCACATCTGACAACATTCATTGTAAGCACCGCGATGCTTCCGAGAGCCGTACACTGCTCTGCCGCGAGCAAATGACTCGCAGGAAAGACTTCGCCACTGAAGGCACCGGGCTCATCAGGTTAGTCGCACGCCTGACACCAGCATATCACAAAGACTTCGAGTACATAACCGGTGGAGGCGTGGTATTGCACACATTTCACAACTCGCCTCAGCATCCGTGGCGTGCAGATCGGTCTTTCTGATAGGCTAGTTAATCTGCAGCTCTCAGCCTTTTCGAGTGGCTGAGGCCGGCCGGTATATCTCGTCCAATCATCTTCGCAACTCTCCAGGCGACGGAAATCGGCCCAAGAACAACGTCTTACTGTCTTCGATCCTGCTTGCGCTGACACCATCTTGCAAGCGCTTGATCTACTGCCACATTGCTTTTCCTTCGGCAAGCAAACGTCGACCCGAAGTATATTACACATTCTGCGGCCCTCAGCCTTGCCGCGCCGTCATCCACCATGCAGTCCGAGACACCGTACCGACCGCTGGACGTAGCTGCCCGTCAAATCCGACTCCTCAGTCTGAAAGGTGCCGAACATCTCGACAACCCTCTGGTTGGCGACCTGGTGCACGCGTCCTTCCTGGGCTCTCAATTTGTCGAGTATGAAACCATCTCCTACTGCTGGGGAGATGCTACTGTACGCAGCACACTTGAGATCCAAGGACAGACCATCGACGTACCCGCCAGCTCGGCACAAGCTCTTCGTTGCGTGCGTCAGCGGGATAAATCACGTTTAGTCTGGATCGATGCCATATGCATCAACCAGTGCGACAACCCCGAAAAGAGCACCCAGGTAGCAATGATGGCGGATATCTATCACTCTGGAACGCGCAATCTGATCTACCTCGGCTGTGAGACCGACGACTCCGCAGGGGTAGACGACGCGCTCGAGTACTGCCACGCAGTGAATGGATGCGTCATGCGCGAGTGCGAGGGCAGCAACGATGTACACCCGAGTAGCAGCATGGCCGACCAACGTCTCAGGGCTTTGAGTGACTTGTATTCCAGAGACTGATTCTCGTGAGTTGCGTTGTCCGTAAGGTATTCTTGAAGGTTGCCGAACGCACTGACGTTGATACAGCCGCACGTGGGTGATTCAAGAAGCAGTACTGCCCGCAAAGAGCGTCATCATCCTGGGTTCGTACACCCTATCCCTCAAGAAGGTCTTGTGCGTCGCTGGAGGCTGGCGCAACGACGTAGCGCTGTGGGATCTACCTTTGTTACAGGCCAGAATGCTGGCCACCCTTGTACAGGAGTGTTCTACAATGTCTCGCTTGGGCCCCACGGCAGAGGTGCCATCTCCAGCCGTTTTGCTGTCTACTGCCCTGGTCGTGACAAGGTTCCAGAACTTATCCGATCCACGAGACAGGATATACTCCCTCTTGGGCCTAATCTCTTGGCCACAGGGCGTGATACCGCCGCTTCTCGTCCCTGATTACGACAAACCGGTCCGCAGCGTCCACCGTGATGCAGCGCGGTACCTGCATCAGGGGCCGGATGTCAGATTGGCGACTTTGCAGGACGTGCAACACACGCGACAGCCGACCGTATTCATGGAAGATCTTCCATCGTGGGTTCCGAGCTGGGCAGGCTCGAAGGAAGATCTGAGGCATAATGGACCTTACCTGCGTTATGGTGTTCACAATGCGCATGGTAACACAACGGTCGAAGTACGTCCCGCCATGAAGGAGGATCTCGATGTGCTGGAACTGAGCGGCATCTCGCTCGACACCATTGTCGAGAGCGGCGAGGTTTTCCAACGGACGGACTTCACCGTGGGAGGGGGTGACACCGTCAAGGTCCTCCACTTTGTCCACAGGGTGGTACAGCTCCTAAAGGTCAACCTGGAGACCCTTGACGGCTGGTGGGAGCTCGCTCTCTTCCTCCTCGGGGGAAGATCAGAAAGGAATTGGGGCAAAGATCAGACGCTGCGGAATGTTGTCGGCTATGTCCTATACCTACGGGAGCGACACCAGCAACCACCACATCCTGAAATGCTGGCAGCAGATGCCCAATCATGTGTGCGAGAAGCCTCCGAGTTTCTAGGCGAGCTGGTATTGATATGGCCAGACTGCCGCCTTTTTTTCACCTTGGAGGGCCGAGTTGGTGTTGCCAGGGCCATCGCTGAACCGAACGACGTGCTTGTCATCTTCCACGGCGGCCAGGTTCCCTTCATACTCAGGCCGTGCGGGGAGAATCATCAATTTCTGAGCCAAGCATACGTACACGGAATCATGAAAGGCGAAGCAATGCGCGAACACCAGGCGCAGGGAAAGCCTAGCCAGTTGTTTCGGCTTCGATGATACAGGCGCTTGTGAATTCGTGGACCGCGGATGTTCGTCTACCTTCATCTCGCAGCGTATGGCACTTGCGGGCCACGACTGGGACCACCTCACTCCCGATCCAACCTCACCGCCGGGTTGCTCTCAATGAAACCCAAGTCCACCTTATGGCCCAACAGCTCCCGGATATTACTAATCCCATACTTGATCATCGTCGGCCGCTCCAGACTCAACCCAAATCCATACACCCGTAAATCCTCCGGCAACCCCATCGCCAACAGCATCTCCGGCCGGAACATCCCGGAATTTCCAATCTCGACAATCTTATTCAAACCTTCGTGCCAAGCGAAAACCTCCATGGAAGGCTCGGTGTAAGGATTATACGCCGGCTTGAATTTAAGGTCCGGAACGCCGATATTGCGGAAGAAGCGTTTGAGGAAGGCTTGCAGGCCGCCGAGGGTGAGGTTGTAGTCGGCGATGACGCCTTCGATCTGGTGGAATTCGGCCAAGTGCGTGGCGTCGACCGTTTCGTTGCGGAAGACGCGGTCGATACTGAAGTAGCGGCACGGACGCGGGTTCGCGGAGAGGCGGTGCAGGACGTAGGCGGAGATGGCGGTGGTGTGGGTACGGAGGACGAGGCGGCGGGTTTCGGCGTCGGTGTAGGGGTAGCGGTAGCCGATGGAGCCGAATTTGCCGTCTTGGTGGACGGCGCGGACGTTGTCATAGTAGGCTTGGTAGTCGAGTTTGGCGGTCGTATCTTTGGCTCGGATGGCGGGGTCGGAAGGGGGATGGTCGGATTCATCTTGGTCGTCGTCCACGTCCATCTCCGCGAGGATGGTGTCTACGCTTTCGTCGGAGCCCGGCGGTCCGGCTTCGGGAGGATCGGAGACGTAGAAGGTATCCTGCAGGTCGCGGGCGGGGTGTTGTTGTGGCACGTACAGAGCGTCGAAGTTCCAGAAGCCAGAGTCGACGAACCTGCATCATCTCAATCAGCATGGCCCACATATCAGGCTCACAAGAAGCAATGACGAACACACCTCGCAGTCGGCATCTCTTCGAACCCCATGTTGAAGAAAATCTTTCGGAATTCCTCCCGCACCTTATTCAACGGATGTAACGCGCCCGTCCCACCACCCACTCCTTCACCACCCAGCGTCCCCTTCGCCTTGAAATTGTACGGCTTGAAATTGGCCGTCTTCCAGCTGCCGTCCGCGATCATCTCCGCCGTCAAATCCGTAACCTCGACCGGCATTTCCTTCGCCCATCGCGGGCCTTTCCGCGCAACGTACGTGATGACTTTCTGGGTGGTCACGAGTTTCCGCTTTGAATAATCTTTCAGCAGCTTTGGGTCCTGGAAAGCACGGTGCTCTTGCGCGTATTGTAATTGCTCCCTCGTGGTGTCCGAGACGGAGTCTGTAAGTGACACGAGCGCATCCCCATCCTTCTTGATCCACTTCAGCTTGAACGCGTTCCCTTGCCCCAACTTCGCCGACGCATTTGCAAGCGACTGGTCCTTGAGCGAGAGTCTGCCAGCTTTCCGCACCGCATCCCAGACTTTGTACTCGTGGCTGCCCTCGTCGGCTATGGCTTGTCCTTCCGCCGTAAGAAGGACTTGCTCTTTATCGTGGGTCTCATACTCGACCATTTGCCGACTTGCTAACCTATCGAGCGCCGCTTTTATTTTGTCTTGTGGGGTAGCGGGGAAGACTTCAGCAGTAGGGACATGTTCGTGCTGGTCGACGGCTTCGAGGATCTCCTCGGTGAGGTCGCGTTGGCCGCCATTGGTGTGGAGGGGTACTGGGACTGCGTCCGCGTGTACCTGGCATGGCGGCGGTGGTGGTTGGGTTATTGTGTAGGCTGAGGAGGGCAGATCATTGTATGTGACTCTGATATACTATCTCGAACGTTGAACTCCTCCGGAGTCATTTTACTAGCGCCATATAAACTAGCGCGCGGGACCTGCCGCGGTATAGACCCACAAATTCTAAGGTCTTGTCCTCAGTCTCAGATCTCTTCGAGCCAGAACGGGCTTTCCACTTTCTGTCAACAATCGCTATGCTCTTGTTCTCGTCCCGGACGTATCACGACCACGGTGGGTATTTGGAGGTACCAGCTCTGAATGCGAGCAGGACCGACGGCGGCAGGTCGAGAAGGCGAAGCCTTGAGTCTAAGAGACTCAGTTGTCGAGAAGAGTCTAAAGCAACGCGCCTGCTCAATGATGCTGATTCTGATGTTAATTCGGGGAGTCAACCCCCGAATGTCGGGCATGGCTCACCCATTCTTTCATCCCCGTGCCTATATAATCAAAGACTGCTTCTGCTACCCGGACACTCAGAACCGCGTAACCCCCAGTGATTCCCCTATTCGGCTCACGTTTGAGACTTTGTGCTAACGTACTGCCACACCGACGACGTTCGACAGTCTGAACCAGCGGAAACATGGACTTCCTCGACGAGCTCGAGTGCATGGCTTTCCGGGAAGAGCATTTGGAAGAAGACCTAAACCAAGGTTGCGCCAAGCTTCGCCAGATGATAGCGCTCCAAGGCACAGTGCTTGAACAACTCGCTACGCCCGCTGCAAGACGAGTACCCGGTCTGGTCCTTTTTTCTACGGAATGCTGGCCGACCGCAAACCCTACGCCGCCTTCTCGGTGACGCGCCGAGCGATTGTTACCAGCTTTGTCCTGCAAATATCACAGGTGGTCGTGTAGACATGTGGGCGGAGAAGTACCGGGCTTTGATTGACGTGCGCGAGGATGATGTCGTGGACGAGTCGGCTTTTCTTGTCAGAAGTTCCAGAGCAGGAAGAGCGTTGAGGTCGTACGAGACGTCTATGTACGAGGTTGTGAGGTGTCGGATTACGATCGCTGGGTCTGAGGAAACTGGAAATGATGAGAGTGTGGTGGGGTGCACGTTCCGGTTTGTTGGATGATGGTCGTTTTACTCAGCGATTCTTTACTCAGCGATCCTTTCTCGATTGTTCAATGAGAATGGCCATGTGAAAGTCGGTTTCCGTCACGTGACGTACCCGACCCCACCACCCCCACACCACCAACACCGACTGCTTCTGCAGGAACAGAAATCCTCAAACAAAACCCTGCACTCTCTAAACTCATCAATGGTAACCTGGAAGCGCCCATTGACTCTCACAGCACTCACCGTCTCGCTCCTCGTCCTGGCTGCCAGCGTCCTCCCCACCCTCCTCCCCCGCCTCCGCCTCCTCTCCCAACACCTCCTGCCCTCAGCAGCCATCCCGGTGGCAGTGACCCGGCAACACAGCACCTCCACCATGGCCTCTACCAGCTACGACCACGAACTCCACGTCGCCCTCCTCGCGGTCCAACGCGCTACCCTCCTGACCAAATCCGTCTTCCACAACCACGCCAAGGGGACGCTGAACAAGAGCGATGCTTCACCAGTCACGATCGGCGACTTTGGCGCGCAAGCACTGATCATCAGCGCACTCCAGCACAACTTCCCCAACGACGAGATAGTCGCCGAGGAGGAAGCCAAAGATCTGCGCGGAGACAGTGGAAAGGAGGTGAGGGAGACAGTCTGGAACCTCGTCCGCCACACCCAGCTAGGAGACGGCAAGGCCGAGGAGGTACTGGGCGGCAGTGTCAAGAGTGCGGACGCTATGCTAGACATCATCGATAAAGGCGATAGTCAAGGTGGCGGCAAAGGCCGCATCTGGGCCATCGACCCCATAGACGGCACCAAAGGCTTCCTCCGCGGTGGCCAGTACGCCGTCTGCTTGGCCCTCATGGTCGACGGCGACGTCAAAGTCGGTGTGTTAGGTTGCCCGAACCTTCCCGTGAGCGACTCAGAGCCGCTGAAAGAGGGGATTGGCAAGGATGCCAGTGATGAGGAAGGCAAATTCGGTGTTCTGTTTTCTGCTGTGGAGGGTCAGGGGGCGCGCAGCCGTGGTTTGAGTAAGAGTGGACTGCAACAGGCTCATGAGATACATATGAAGCCGTTGGAAAATGTCGCGGACGCAACTTTCTGCGAGTCCGTTGAAGCGGGCCATTCTTCGCAAGGAGACGCTGCGGCGATCGCGAGTAAACTCGGCATAACTAAGTCGTCGGTGCGGATGGATAGTCAAGCGAAATACGGCTCTATCGCGCGAGGGGCGGGAGACTTGTACCTGCGGCTACCAGTACGGAAAGACTACGTGGAGAAGATCTGGGATCATGCCGCAGGCGACCTTATTGTACGGGAGGCCGGCGGGATGGTAACGGATGTCGAGGGCAACCGGCTGAACTTCAAGCTCGGGCGAACCCTCAAGGAGAACAAGGGCGTGATCGCTGCGCCTAAGAATGTCCATAGCAAGGTCATAGAGGCGGTCAAGGAGGTGCTTGGGGCGAAGCAGTAGTGTACAGGATAGAGCAATGGCCATTCACGTGCCTCGCCGTCATGTCGACTTGGCCCGACGGGACAACTTGTCTGCGATGTTCTTGAGTTGCTCGGCGTCAACGCTGGGACGCTGGTAGCTCCACAATCGTGCGACGTCCAGTCGACTACCAAACGATTCACCCAATTGCCGTCCGGCTGACCCGGATGTATATTAGAAAGTCTCAATCTTGGTGGACTTCGATTAACGTAGATTAATCAATGCCCTTTTTCTGGCCCCACTTCGAATCACCCACTGCCTCCAAACCTCAACCTCTATGTTGAGGTACTGCCCAGCTCAAGGAAGCAAGGCCCTCAATTACGGCTGCTGCACGACCAACCTACCCCTCTCCCCATCCTCCTCTTCCCTCTTCATCTTCACCCTCCAAGCCGGCAACTCCACCACCCTTTCCCCATGCCAAAACACCACCTCATTAATCGGCAGACCTGCATAACTCGCCGGATCCACATCCGTAATGCAGAAATCATCCCAGATCCTCTCCTTGCCCGTCCATTCTTCCACGACAAGTAGCCTCCAGATCTCACCTTCCTGCGCAGTCTCGTTTTTGTACAGCAATGTGGGCACGAGCTGCACCCGCCACTGCCCGGAGTGAGGGTTGATTAGTCCGGCCCACTTGGCGAGGAGGGTGGTGAAGACGTCGGTGCCGTTGCTTATAAAGCTTGTGAGCTGGAGGCCGGATGAGGGGGAGGCGGCGAGGGTGAGTGTGGAGTTGAGAACGTGTAGGTCGGGAGTGTTGTAGGTCCCGGTGTAAATGGCGTCCATGTCTTCCCAGATCGAGTCCTCGGCCGCGCGGATCAACGGCACGGTGACGGCTTCTTGGATCTTGTCCAAGAGGCTACTTTCTCCTCCGATGATTATCGTCAGGCCGAAACCATACTCTGGCATCAGAGTGATCCTCGAGAAGTAGTCCGGCACTCCTCCGGATTTGGTGACGAAGGTTACCGGCCTGTTGCTTTGTTTCAGGATTTTGTCGGTCCGGAAGGTCTCCCAAGGCATGCCGTAAAAGCTATTGACCCCTGTGCTCCAGGAAGCGGGCATAAACCAGTTGACACCGCTCGCGAGAGCGTTGTAGTGGGTGAGTATGTAGCGAAGATACTTGCTCATGTCGGAGGAGGTGCTGTAGATGCCGCCGGTGGGGTTGTGCACGCCTTCATCGACGTCCCAGAAATACTGCCCGATCGGTAGGACGGCATGCTCGTCCGACTTCGGCTTCTTCAGCGTGGTGGAATCCATTCCAAGAGGCTCGAAAATCGCCTCGGTCATGTACTGCTCGTATGATAGGCCTGAGACCCGCTCCAGCACAAGGCCGAGGAGCTCAAAGTTCGTATTGCTGTACGTGCTCTCTTGGCCCGGCGCAAAAAGCGGCTGTTGACTCTTCAGGTGCGGAAGCAGGTGTGTCCAGTTACAGGGTCGGAAGGCGTTGTACTCATAGCAGTCTGGTAAGCCTTTCAGCGACGCGGGCGGCAGACCGACAGCCGTCGGGTCCGGGAGCTCATTGAGGAGGTCCGCTTGCGCAATCTCGCGTGGTATGCCGGATAATTGGGAGGCGAGGAGACGGAGAGTGATGTCCTTCCATGGCAAAGAGGATTTCTCCTCGCCGTCGGTGAGCTCCGGGATGTAATCGCTGATCGGGTCATCGAGGCTGACGTTCCCGGCTGCGTGCTGGTACAGGATGCCTAGGGTAGTGAAAGTTTTGGTGATGGACGCGATGCGGTACTGACTTTGGCCGTCCACCTGTGTCGCGCCCGGCCGCGTGGCGTTGTGTTTGCGTGCTGTGTGGTGGTGAGACCATAGCGTTTCGGTCTGACTGGTGATCTCTACAGAGAAGGAGGAGGTGTCGTAGCTCTCATCGCAGGCAAGCTCCTCGAGGGCGGACGTGATGTCGGAGAGTTCTGGCGTGAGCCTGTGGTCTTTTGATTGATCCTGCCATGGAGGGACAGGGAATGCGGGAGATGGGTCGAAGCATTTGGTTGAAACGGTAGGGAGGAGGGTCAGCAGGAACAGTGCGAGAGATTGCATTGTGGCAGATTTTGGGAGGATGCTATAAGTCCAGGGAAGGATATTCGCGTCGAGACTGGTGATATATGCAACGAATGTAGACGCCTTGTAGCTGTACCTGTACGGGCGGGGTTGCCAGTACGAGCGATCCAACAAGCGCCTAGTTTTTGTGTAGGTGAGTCTTTCTACAGCGCTTCTCATGCGTATATATAGCGTCTCAAGGCGGAAGGAGAGTGGCAGGCTCGTTGTGTTTGGATGAGATGAAGTGGTTGTGAGGTGTTGTTGGCGATGTCGCTGCCTGAGGCCCTTACCGCCACGCTCCTAGGGCATCTGTTTACTACCTGGAGCAACCCAGACATCCACGACGGGAAACCATCTTGCCGATATACTGGAGGTCTTGCCCTGGAAGCCGTGAGGCGTTCCCCGACTTTCAAGCTCACCAAATCCGAGCGAAGGCGGCTCTGCCACCGTCTACCAAGCGTCTGTCGACGGTAGACAGCACGCTAGAGGCAGCATAGAGATGGTCCCCTCGTCCGGATCGGCCACTCATAGGACGACCTAGATGACGATACAAGGCCAAGAAACGCTTCATGACTGCAAGGAAAGAAAAGTACTGTCTGGCCTGAGCGGAACTCCTCAATCGGCATCTCGCTGTACCCCCGTACCTCCACTCCCTCAGACGAACTTCCCCTGTCGCTATCCGAATCGTCCCACCGCCTCTGACCTCAAGCAACATAAGCGTGCGGCTCTCCGTGTGCTAACATCTGACGCGGTACCCATTGACCACCCTGCGAAGAACTGCAGATGAGCATTGCGTCGCAGGCGTGGCCGAGTTGATCACGCCCAAAGCTTTTCTCCTCCTACGTCTCGAAAGCTACGCACCCCAGACGAACAAACCTTCAGCTCGGCAGTATCAAACAGCTCGCCCATGCTGTCCACGTTACACCGATCCAGCCTCCCGAAATCATACTCCGCGAAACAACCGAACATCCGCGCAATGTTAATGAACAACGTGGGGAAGCCAATGCCACGTGCGGGCACGTTATTCCCGGGGCCTAGAACTTCCCCCGGGATCGACAGCTGCACGCATAAACTCCAGCGCAGCGCTTCCACTTGCTCTCCAGGTTCGCGAAGGTAAGCAAGTGCGGCGCCGATTGGCGTACGCAGCCACCTGAGTCCTGGCTATCGAAGGCCATGATTCTGGGCACCGTTCTCGTGCTCCGAATCCAGCTCGTGCGGAGTCAGGGTGATGGTGTGTATATGTATAACCATTGCCAGCATCCCAATGGTGTGGTCTGTTTCCTCACCGGCCACACTCCGCCTCCCATTGTCCACAAAACTCCGCCCTCCCCTCGTACAAGGCCTGGGTGACCGTCAGTTGGCTACTCACTCCCTCACTATCAACTCTCCTTCCTCGCTCTTGTCTCAATATGCCTCTTCTTGGCGGCCTTCAGGGCAAAGCCCTCTACCGCGCCATGTCCGCCTGCTGCGGCGCTGCTTTCATGCTCTATGGCTGGGACGCTGGTGTCCTAGGCGGCATCCAGGAAACCCCTCAATTTCGAAGCGCCATTGGAAACCCGGCGGGAGCTTTCATCATTCCCATTATCGCCTCCGTCTATAACCTCGCCGCGGGAGTCATGTCTCTCTGTGTGACCCTCTTCGGCATGCAACTAGGCCGTAAACGCACCATTCTACTTGGCGACCTTTTCATCTGCATCGGCGCGGTTCTGCAGGCATCCACATATAGTGTCGGCCAGGTAAGTCGTACTGCTGACTGCAAGTTTTGACGGCTGTCTGAGACATCGGCTGACCCTGTCGATTCCAGATCATCGCCGGCCGCATCATCTGTGGTTTCGGGATTGGATGCATCGCTAGTGCGGTCCCGACATACATGGCCGAAATGTCTCTAGAGGCCAGCGAGCGCGGGCCGGAAGTATCTTACCAGCTTGCCCTCCTTATCACCGGAGTCGCACTGGCCTACTGGGTCGATCTCGGCTTCGTGTCAGGCTTGGACAGGTACCCTTGGCTTTGGCGCATCCCATTGGCAATGCAAAGCTGCTTCGCCATCTTCTCAGCATCTCTACTAGCGTTTCTGCCCGACACACCTCGATGGTATTACGCTCGTGGCCGCAATGCAGAGGGAGACAGTGTGCTCGCGCGTCTCCATGCACTGCCTGTCGAACACGAGCACGTCCAGATGGTCAGGGCGGAAGTCATGGCTTCGCTGCAGGAGGAGAATGAGACCACCGATAAGTTCAACTTCTGGCTTCTGTTCTGGGACAACTCCGAGCTGCAATTCGGACGCCGCCTTCGCACATCCTTCCTCATCCTGTGGGCGCAGCAGTTTCTTGGTATCAACATGCTATCATCCACGACTCATTCGATGCCATCACCTACTGACTCACCATTCCAGGTCTACTTCAGCACTCAAATTTTCACAAACCTCGGCTACGACGCTCGACTCTCCGGAATCCTCGCCGGCGTCCTCAACACAGTCTTCGCCCTTGCCTCCTATCCGCCTATCTGGCTCATCGAACGCCTCGGTCGCCGCGCTCTTATGTTCTGGGGCGCTCTAGGCTGCGGTTTCTGTATGCTCATCTACGTCATCCTTACCACTCTTCCCGCCTCCAAAGCCACCGCCGGCACGAACTGGGCCGCCGTCGTCTTCATCATCCTGTACGAGGTCGTCTTCGGTATCGGCTGGTTGGGCACCTGCTGGGTCTACGGTCCGGAAATCGCACCCCTCAAATACCGCCACATCGCTGGAGGACTCGGCGCGGCGGGCGAGTGGTTCTCCACCTGGGTCATGGTCTTCGGCGGCGGAACGGGTATCAATGCCGTCGGCGCCAAGATCTTCATCTGGCCGCTGCTGTGCTGTTTCCTGGCCGCCGCCTATGTCTGGTTCTGCTGCCCGGAGTCGACTGGCAAGACGCTCGAGGAAATGGATATGCTGTTCGCGAAGCCCGCGGCGAGGGGAAGGATGGAGGCGAATGCGATGGTGAACCACGATAGGAGGGCGAGCCTGGCGGATAGTATTGGGGAGAAGAGGAGGCACTCGGGCGTGACGAGGCACGAAAAGATTCGGGGCGAGAAGGTGTGAAGCTGGAGTCGGTTACGATCTGGAGGGCGTGGCCACTGTCTTTGTATCGATATGTGGAGCGGCCAGCACCGTACTTGTACATACACTTTGCCACTCGAAGCTGAGGGTTGCTTCAGGGGCACAAATAATCTCCAAGCAATGGTCCTGGAACCGCGTTCCACGTCTGTCTATAACCCGTTCGAGCAGGTTGATATCTATAACCTTCGAGTCTTGGCTTCTTGCGTCGGTGATGCTCGTCACTTTAATAACGAAGGCGCTGTCGTGAGGCCGTCCATTTGGGGTCTAGCTTTGCTGTGGCCTAAGGCACACATTATAATCGCGCGTCCAGACTACACCTCAACATTATCTCCTTCTCCTTGCGCGCATACCACACCCGCTACCTCTACCACGCCAACACATGCCACCGAGTGCACAAGTAAATTCCGAAAAGTTCTGAGAGCGTCTTGCTCCCAGACGCGCACGCCCGCCCGAAAGCCTCCCATGTCGTAACATCCCCCTTATCCCTCATCTGCCTTCTTCGCGCACATAGCCCGCCACTTGTCGATTCGACGCCGCTCTCCTCCCTCCGCCACCATGCTCGAGCTGTCGCAGATTTCCACCGACCGGGCCTCCCAGTCGTCAATTCCCACCTCCGGTATTTCATTGGTGTCGAATTTGGGCACCAGCTCTAACCACGCCTCAATGGCGGTCCGGTTCACTCCGGTGCCCTCATCGTCTTCAGAGCTCAAGCGGTAACCGTCGTCCACATCATCCACGAAGCCGGACTCAACCTCAGATCCCGGCACCTGCACGCCAGCCGCCACTGCTGCGGCTTTGGCTGCTTCGAGCGCCTCTTCAGCATCGATAAGCTGCCGCGTCAGAACTCTAGTGTCTTCCAGCTGGCGCCTATCGAATGCCGAAGTCGTCTCGACTGCTTCGCCAGCCTCCAACTTCTGCTTTCGTTCGGCCTCTCCTCTCTCAAACCACTCTACACGGTTCTCGAAACTCTGCTCCACCACGTAGAGCCGCGTCTGCATCGGTTGGTAATTTTCTGTGAGCTGCTTGGCTTCTGCTCTGCTCGCACGGTCGTTCTCGTGCTCGGCGTCGACGGCCCTAAGGTTGTCGAGGCTTGACTTATGGCGCAGTGTCCGGTCTCCCTGGTCATCGCTAAGTAAGGCAGCAGATGGTGATCCAGCGATGCACATGGATTTATCGGTGTCCAGATCTTCCTCTGCACCTTTGGGACCCTCTTCTTCCTCCTCCATTAACCCATCAGCTACGAACATTTGCTCGAAGGTGTAGATGAGGTCGAGGAGGTTCTCTCGCTGACTTAGGAAGCGCTCGTCAAGCGCGCGGTGGCACGCCCTGTGTGCTTCCAGTGCTTCCGAACGCTTTCGAACAAGGACTCGCAGTTCCTCCTGCAGGCCGGACCGCTCTTTGGCCTTCTCCTCGGTGGAGAAGCGTTCGCTTTGTGCGATGCAGCTTTCAAGGTCGGCGACTTTCTCGTCAATGCTTTCATGGAGCCCGAGGAGCCTTCCCAACCTTCGCCTCTGGGACACTTCTGCGCAATCAACACGACGACGCTCGAGGACCGCGCCTTTGAGCGCCTCGAAGAGATCAGCGTCGGGCAGGATGGTGACGCCCTGCTTGACATCATATTTCGCCCACATCAACCTCGGCGAGCCTTCCAGGTACGACACAACTGGTTCGCCTTCTGCTGTGCTTGCCAATGGATTTGCATCTACCATTGGCCAATCCGCCTCTCTCTTGGCATTGGCGGCATCTGATGCGACCGCCTTGCTCGGAAATGGCGTGCCGGATTCTCTGTGGGTGAGGCCTTGCAGGATGTCCTGTGGTGATTGGGCCGTTTGCTCCTGTGATGCTTTATCTGCAGGTCTTGTTTTGGCAGATCGTTTCGGTTTGCTGATCGATGACAAGCCGGTCTTGGGTACCACCTTGCGCACACATCTTCCCGCCCTGTGCAGTCGACCCTGCACCCTCAACAGAGCGCCTTTCATCATCCTCATCTTGGTCTTCATGCTTCCCTGCTTCCTTCTTTTCTTTCCGACGTCCTCTTCCTCTTTTGTTCGGGGGTGGCTGCTTGGAACAAAGCTTTGTTGAGACCGTGGATACGGCAATTTTTCCTGCCGCTGCGCAGGAAGATGGGAAAAGAGTATATATGGTAGGCGGGGGTCGTGGGGAAGTATGAAGATCTGGTGGCAGTGTTTGCCGGGGTGTTCTCTCCTTGGTCTTCTTTGTCACGCGCAACCTTCGCTGGAGGAATCGTCATTCACGCGCCGGGAAGAATACCACGGGACACGATGCTATACCAGCACCGGCTCCCGATACACTTCTCGTACGGGCTAGTGAATGCGTTCCTCAAGATTTATCTTCGCAGAATCCACCAAAGGCCACACTATTCACCGCGACGTCGGACAACACTTCGAGGCATGGAACGAAACACGAAAGTTCACTCACGGTCCGCGACACCTTATATATCATCAACCTCGCAGGAACCCCATCGAAGTCAACTTGTAAACACACACTCGCGATCCACCACTTGGCAACAGCCATCACGAAAGGCAAATCATCGCTCACCATGATTTTTCCAAACAAAGCTGCAAAGAAAGCTGCAACACTCACCAGCAAATTCAGATTTGGCACGCATAAGAAGCCGGCACTACGCGGTGAATACTCCGTCCTCGTGCCCCCCCTGGTCGAGGGTACAAATGATGGGGGCAAGTCGGTCAAGGGTGCGAAAGAAAATCCGAACAATGGCGGACTCGCAAAAGAGCTTGGACGTATTGACTTGAGCGGTGATCAGAGGCAAGTCTCAACCGACTGCCCTTTTCATTGCACTGCTACTATTGACTTACACACCTTTCACAGCACGACCGGCAAGGAAGGCTGGTCAGTGCCCCCAGTACGCCGGCAAGCCCGTCGGCCATCGGAAGCAGCTCCCGTGAATCGCCGGACGTCGACCGCACCAAGTTTGACTCCCTGGTCGACCAGCAACAACTGGCGCGACCGAGACCCGCGGGCGCAGCTGGCTCGTAACGCGGCTGCGTGCACGCTGCGGACGTCGAGGACTCGGGCCACATACACTCCAGGTCCACGCCCTCAAAGTGGTATGCTGCATGCCAACCTTAAGAAGGGCACCATTGTGTGGCGCTGGGATGACCGCACGAACAAGGGTCGCTACTGGTTGATTGTCCACAGCACAAGCAAGAAGGTGTGGGATATCGCTATCTACACCAACGGCGACACAGGCCTCAGGAACCTCGGCCCAGGTCGTAGGAGGCATTACTTCTCTCTGCGCCCGATGGGAGTCGATGCGGCCGACTTCAAGAACCAAAGCTCTACGCACGACTACGTCTCCATCGATTGCATGAACCGTGACGACCGGCAGATCGTTGGCAAGCCCATGCGGAGCACGATGATCGCCCGGTTCACCGAGGTCTTCGAGCACGACATCAACAAGGAGGGTTTGCGCGTCGTGGGCGCCATTGCGGAGAAGGACGTTGTTTTTGCGGTGGGGAAGGCGTGGGACTACATCAAGAAGTAGGCGCTCCTGTCGAACTCCATAACATCGATATGCGGAGGAAAAATATGGGGTGGGTCTTCAGGGCCAATAGGCGCAATGGTGCTCAGTACGACTTCGCTACGTTGTCATGGCAGTTTGAGACTGCGGGAATGATAACAGGGAGCCAGAGAGACATGGCGGTTCGGCATGGGCTGTGGTTAATGGGATGTTGGCGTTTTGGGGGCATTTTGGGGCGCCTTAGCACAGTAGCTTATGCAAGCAAGACATTTACCGACTTCATTCTCACGATGATGGCAAAAGAGATTGAGAATGATGAAATCCCAGTTGCGTGTGAGACGCACGAAAGGCCGCTACTGGATCGTCGTCAAGTGCACAGCCGAGAGTGTCTGGGGGGTGCCCACCTACACCAACGGCAACACAAAACTTGCCAACATCAAGAAGAAGCATTGGAGCAAGTATTACTCTCTTCGCCCCGACACCGTCGCTCCGAAGGACTTCCAAAACCAGAGTCGGAACAATACACCGTGGTCGATTGGCTGCATGAAGGAGCATCACAAGACAATAAAGGGTCGGAAGATGCGCAACACTATGGTGGTTCGCATCACGGAAGTCTACCGCAGGGCCATTGACGATGCCGATGAAGATTGTGAGCGCACTCGAGGATGTGGAAATCCCGATTGCGGTCGAGAAGACCTCTAAACATACCGTGGATTGAGAAGGGCGGAGAACGCGCAGACAACATCGCGACGGCGCAGCATGAGGGTGTGCTAGGGTATGCGGATTGGGACCTATGACTACGCGCGTGAATGGGGAGATGTTCGCAGTCAGGCACTGCTATTGATGGGCATCTTTCGGCGCGTTGCTACTGACACGAGGCTATATGTGGGCATGCAATATATGGGACCCAGGACATAGCATGGGGCTTGGGAGCTGGTGTTCTGGAGTGCTTTAGCACAGTAGGTAACTTCTAACAAATGAAAAGGTCCACCGAATCAGTTTCCACGAGTATCGCAAGTTCGGTTAAGGATGCGGACATGCCGACATTTGTGTAGGAAAATATCAAAGTATATCATAGGTTGAGGAGGCGGCGAACGAGGTGCAGACACCATCGCGATGGCGCAAAACGGGGGCGTTCGATGGTATGCATGGTATGCGGATTGGGAGGGATGGCAACCCGCGTGAACGAGGAGACGCCCACAGCCCCAGGAGCTGTTCATGAGCGTCTTTGCGGCGTGTCGCCACTGACACGAGGCTATATGTGGCATGCTGCATACATGAGGCACAACGCGGCGTGGGAGATGGGCGGTTTGGGTTGCTCTAGCACAGTAGCTTCTGACATGTGAAGGTCAACAACTTGGCTTTCACGATGGTCGTACTGGCGATGGTTTCTTCAAGAACTAGTTCCCTGCAAGTCATTGCTCACTGATCGGGTAGCTCCTCAAACCTGCCCTCATCCACTGCCTGCTGCACCGGGTTCTTGACATCGACCACACCCGTAGCCCTCAACCTCTCGAACAGCACGAAAAGCCTCTCCGCCTCCCTCTCCTTCTCCTCTTCGCTCATCTCGGGACCACCGGGGCCATCACGCCCTTCGGCGCTCAGTCTCTGCCCGGTAACAGGGTTGATGTTGGTCGTACCCCTCAGCTCGCCTTCATTGCCAATACTGTTCGCCTCCGTGGCATCGCCCGGGATCTCGATGTTATGGCTCGTCAAGAACCCCGATGCATAGCCGTAGCCGATGTTCCTCACGAACTTGTTCGCGTCCTTGTCGCTGAGTTCGAACAGCAAGCTGGAGATGTTCTCCCGGAGCATCGGCAAAGCAGGCGAGCACGACATGCGCAGTAAGTGTGAAGATAGAGAATCGCCCTTGCCGAGAGGTTGATCGCGGTCCTTCTCCTGGGGTAGCAGCATCCGACGCATCCGAGTCTTTACCTGTGAGTTTGCAAGCTCGTATCCTCTCCGTATGAGCGTACATAGCGGTGCTGCTACTTCGTCGAGGTCACTCTCCGGCTGATCTCGGAGGGCTTTGTCAAAGACGGAGATCAAGCGGTCGACGACCTTCTCCGGGTTTGCTTCGGGGAACAGCGGTGTGTTCTTGGCCTCACTGCTCGTCGCTGTACTTTTCTCAGCCGCTTCCAGGTCCAGATTGAGCAGCGCGTTGATCATGTGGGTAAGTGGTGGCTGCAACGGCGGAGTAGGCAACGGGTAGTGTAGGAGCAAGTCGATAAGTCGCTCGATGGCGGGTGTGAACCTCGGTATGAGGCTCGGGTAGTAGAACGTAATGTTGAACAGGAGCTTCAGAGTCTCTGCCATGGCTGTGCTCTCCATTGGATCGATCTGCGAGGTGCTGCGCTGGGTATCGGCGATGTTCTTCGCGTGACGGGCAATATGTTTATTGATACTGCCCGTCAATTCGTTCTGCTCAACGAGCTCTTCAAAGCTGATTTTGGTATCGTAGGTCAACAGGAACAGTATCCGCGATATCAAGAACTCGTCGTCTCGATTGTCGGTTTCGAGTCGTTGTGCAGCCTTCGGGGCGAAGCCAAGGTCCACGAAAGTCTGCCGCGATGGTTCGTTTAGCTGAAACGCATTCGCAAGACATCGTAGAGCCTCATGTGACGTGCTCAACCTGTCGTTGTCAAGGCCGTATTTGGACAGGACCTCGATGCCCTGCAGCCCGCATTAGCAATAAAGCGGGACCTACTTGGACGTGTGACGGACCTTTTTCGTGAATATCGGGCCTGCCAATTTTACATTGCGACCGTAGACTTTGAGCTGTGCTAGGAGCGCTTCTTGCTCTACGCACGTGTCAGCGGACTGGCGTGGCGTGCTGGAGGCATATCAATCGTACGTTCCAGCGAGGAT
>NAJQ01000318.1:0-32111 GCA_005059865.1 Friedmanniomyces simplex
ATGGGCTTCTTGTGACCTGCGGTGGATGTGGAAGTAAGTCAATCACATGTCAGAACACCGCGACACGGGAGCGCGTGAGCGCGTGACTCGGGGTGAAGTTCACTTTCACTTTGCCTTTCACTTTCGGATTCACTTTCACGTCCAACAGGCACATTCAACAGGCACGTTCAGCAGGCACAGCTACACCTCGCTAATCTTGGGAGACTTGCACTGAGTACAAACGCCAACCTCAACACCGGGATATCAGAGACTCGAAGACTCAAAGACTCGGACACCGGCAACCATCTCTCTCTCTCGTCCTCTCTAGCTCTCGGGGTTTTGCCTCACACACAGTCAAGTACCAATAGAACAGCGATTTTCTTTGGGAGAGTCACGAGGATCACGAGGCCGTTGCAAGGCTCACCAGATACAAACACCGACACCTGCGTTTCAGAGACTCGAAGACTTGAAGACTCGAGGACCGGCAACCATCTCTCTGTCTCTCTCTCTCCAGCTCTCGGGGTTTTGCCTTACACACACACAAGCACCAACACATCACCAACTTGGAGACTGCAAGGATTACGAGGCGTGATCCAAATCTCACCAGCTTCAGCCTCCACCTTGACCTCGACCTCGACCTCGACCTTCACCCCGACCTCAACGATGCCCGACTTCGCCAACCACTACGCCGTTCTCGGCCTCTCGATTGCGGCGTCGAGGGAGGAGATGTATGAGGCTTATCGGCGGCGTTTGCGAGAGGCCGAGGCGGAGGAGGAAGTTGCGCCACGGGTGCGAGAGAGTGAAGGGGCGGTTGGAGCGGAGGTGGATGTGGAGGGGGAGGTGCGTCCGCGCGTGGCGGCTGATGAGGCTTTGAGGGGGGCGTTGGCGGCGAAGAAAAAGGAGCTTTCAGGGTCGGTGGGTGGTGAGGGTGGTGGGGGTGGTGACGGAAAAGGGGGTGGTGCGATGAAAGACATCAAGACCAAAGCCACGCCACTTCCACCTTGCCTCGAGTCCCTGAAGTGGCTCTTCACCACCACCGCCTCCAAGTCCGATTCCCTCGATCCGCACACTACACCTCAACCTCAACCACCCACGACCACAGACACCCCCTCGCCAACCACTACTCCCCTCTACTTCTACTCTCAACAACAAGAAGAAGAGAAAGAAGAAGACTACTACTGGCACCACCCCACCTTCTCAGCCATCCTCGCGCGCAATAAACTAACTGACGCCATCACCATCCTCTCCCACCCCGTCAAGAAGAAAGTCTACGACCGCACGTTCATCAACTCACTGCAGAATTACGAGGGGTGTCGGATCGCGGAACTCGACAACAACGCGGATGAAGGTGCAGGTAGGGGTGCTAAAGCCAAGCAATTGCAGCTCCAGCACCGCAAAAACCTCGCCCTGGCCCGCGCCTCGCACTGGCGCTCTTCCCTCCTGCACTCGCACGAGCGCGCTTCTTCTTCTTCTTCTTCTTCTTCTTCTTCTTCTCCTTCTTCTTCCGGCCGGTACGACGAGGAGAGGGAGGAGTTCGGGCGGGTGAGGAGTCTAAGGGGCACGAATGGGCGGGAGAGGGGGATTTGCGGGGTGGCGAGCGGGATGTGTGGGGAGGTTTTGGGGGGGTTTGTGGAGAGGATGGAGATGTGATGGGAGTCTGAAGGGAGGGAGGGGAGAGGGGACAGGTGTGGGTGGAGGGCGGTAGGAGGGGAAAGGCGGAGGGGAGCTTTACAGGTATTCTGAAGAGAAAGGAGGTTGGAAGGCGTGAGGTGCGGGTTGGAGATTCTTACGGGTGTTTTCGCCGACCCTGGATCAGGGAATTGGGTTCGAGGGGGCTGGTATGGTAGGCTGCAACCTACAACTATGCCACTATCGACGAAGTTACAGACCGCTAGCAGCTTGTACAATTGTTGAGGAAACCCACTTCCCAGGTCGAGACTCTGGCTGTGTGGTGGGCCTTTTCTCCCCTCCACCATTCCAGCAACTGTATGATGGCGGTACATGTAGGCTTCCACCCCCATGTACCCAAGAACTAGTTCGCATAGCGCATTTTCTCCCCACAAGCAGGGCGGCGTTCTCTCACCATCTGCCCCATCTAGCATCGCCGTCTCCCTAAACTCCTCCACCCTTTCCACCCCTTCGCCACCCCCTGTCCCGCCCCAACGTCTGATGTCCAACCCGCCTACCCCATCCACCACTAAAACCCCAGTCCCCAGCAGCATCGACACGCGTCACCACCAACGGCGGCAGGGAGGTAAGAGGGTAGAGAACAAAGCCTACAACATCACAACCCCCACCCCCCCCATCCTCCCCCCCTTCCCTTCTACATCAGCAGAAACATTCCACCCCTCATCCACTCCCCCCCCTACCTGCCCCGTCCGCCAATTAAAAAGGTAATAATGCAACCTCCCATCCCCGGGTTCGAATTTGCTCTCCCGGAGGAAGAGAGGGTTGTCCATGGTGGTTAGCGCGTTGAAGACGTGGAAGGCGTCGCGTTTGGCTAGGATGAGGGCATTGTGGAGGAGGAGCTGGAGGCGGGGTTGGAGGGGTGCGGGGGTAGTCGTTTGGGTTTGGTTTTGGGAGGGGGTGAAGGCGGCGGAGGAGGCGTAATAGGAAAGGTAGGCGGCGCGGATGGTTTGTTGTTGGTTTGTCGGGGAGGCGGACTTGAGGACGGTGGACTGGGAAACAAAGGGTGTCAGTAGAGCGCAGACTTGCAATAGCGGATTGGGTGGGTATTGTGTCCTGCCGAGATGGGGGCTCGGGCGTACGTACCTCAAGCAGATAGTAAGAGACAAAATCCGTTATCTCCCCCTTCTCCTCCACAACCCAACTCCACACCACCCCCTCGCTCTCGGGCGAACACAGCCAGTGCTCCAGCTCGCCCTCCTCAAACTCCTGCCTCAGCGCGAACCGCTCTAGATACCTGGCTAATAACGCCTTTACGGCGGGTACATCCCCTTTCCTCATCGCGCGAAGACCCTTAATGGACGTCTGCGAATCAAGACGGTACTTGTATTTCTGCCGTAACTCCGTGGTACCGGAGGGTAAATGGCTGAAGCCCGTTTTGTAGAGGTGCTCCCAGTCCAGACTGCGGTGGAAATACCGCGCCGTCGTGACGGGGGTAGGGAGGAGGGTGCCGGCTGTGTAGAGGGCTTGGTAGACGCCTACTTGGTAGCAGCGCCGGGTGACTTCCTTGATGAGCACGGGCGCGAGGCGTTTGGAGCGGAGTTTGCGGTGGACGGTGAGGAAGTTGATTTCGGAGATGTTGAGGGTGGCGTCGCGGACTTTGAGCTTGGCGGGGACGCCGGCGATGAAGGCGACGAGTTTGCCGGGTTTGGCGTTGCTTTCGGCGGCGGCGGTGGTGGTGGTGGGTTTGGCGCGGACGCCGATGTGCCAGTTTTTATTGTAACCCGGGGGTTTGAGGGCCCAGGCGAGGAATTTGGCGCTGTAGTTGAAGCGGAAGGAGCCGTCGGTGTCTTCGACGTAGTGGTTGTAGAGGAGGTCGTAGAGTTCGTGGAGTTCGCTGGGGTTGTCGAGGTCGACGAGGCACCATTCGAAGCCGTCAAGGAGGGGTTCCGGGTCGGGTTTGATGCTCGCTTTGCACACTTTGTCCGGGAGGATGGGGCCTTCGGGGAGGGCTTCGCCGCCGGAGCCGTTGGTGGTTTGGAGGAGGTTGGGCTCTTTGAATTTGGGGACGGGCTGGGTGTTCCAGAACTTGTAGTCCTCGGGCGCCTTGCCTTCTTTCTTCGATTCCGAGCTCATGGCGAGTTGCTTCAGCAGCGCGGGGAGGTCTTGCACGTTCACCGGCTTCTGTATGGCTTTCGACTCTTCCGCCTTGGGTCCTGTGTTTGCAGCATCTACTGCCTTCTTCTTCTTCTTTCTCGGTTTCCGCTTCTTCTTGGGCTTTGCTGTGCCGTCCGCCTCTACGCCGCCTTCCGCTGCTCCCCCTTGGTCGTCTTCATCTTCCCCCTCCTTCTCCGCTTCTACGTCAACGTCTTCCGTCTCACCATTACGAAGCGACTGGGCCGCCTCCGCTGTCTTGTCCGGCCCCGCAAGCGACTTGTCTGCCACATCGCTGGCCAGCTGCGGTTCACTGGTCACTTGCGGCTTGCTGTCGCTGCCTTCCGCCATGCTGGGCGAGCAGTGTCTCCGCTGGGATACGACTGGCTCACAGTCACGCCGGCGACGATAGCGAGGGTGTATTTCAGTAGGAGTAGGAGCTGGTCGTGTGCTGGCGAGCGTGCAGACACTTGAAGCTTCTCTCGGTCGTGCGAGGGGGAGCTTGGGGGCTGCACAACTGTGCTATTAACGAATGTGGGGTGCGTCAGCCGAGGCGGATTAGCTAAGGATTTAGCTAATCGAAGCGGTAAGGCTGAATCATTCCATAATCACATGCAATTCTTTCCTCCCATCATCCCCATCCCCTGGAATCCAACACCGCCGGTGACGACGACGACGACGACGACGAGGATGACGACGGCGTGAAGGGCTCGACATGAATGACGTGTCCATGAGGCTCATGCTGCGACCGCTCGGGGAACGGACAAATATGGCCAACCCCCAGCCATCAACCGCCACGCGCAATGCTCGCCATACCAGAACAACACCGACTCCCTTCAACATGACAGTGCCCAATCGCCGTTGAGCCGCGAGAGAATGACAGTCGCTAGCCTTGGCTATGCTCTTACACGTCTCTGCCCCGTCTGTCCCCTCCATGTCATCTTCAACCGCGCACCCGACTGTGACTGCACGATTGACAGTCCGCGCTTTCCTTAGATACCTATATGTACCTTACCTTGTGGTCAAGAGAAATGGACAGGATGAGTACGGTCTACCTTCTTTGTCCGCACTCGTAGATAGCACGATAATAGGCGTAGTCTCCTTGGCGCTAAGAGAAAGAAATCCAGCATCACTCCGCCGCGACGACGACGCCATCCGCACACGGCACCTGGAAGCCGACGCCACCGGCACCGTCACCCTCCCCGACGGCAGCCCAGCGCATCCCCGGCAATGGCCATTGAGTCGCCGACTCTTCGACTCCGCCCTAAGCTGCCTGGTCGACTTCTTCACCACCCTCTTCAGCAACAGCGGCTCCAGCATGGTGGATGCCGCCATGCCTCGCCTCGGTGTCGGCCGCCTCTCAACCATGTGCTGCCTCACGACCGTCTACCTCCTCGGTCAAGGCGTCGGCGGACTCGTCTTACCCGCCATCACGGAGAGCTTCGGCAGCAAATACATCTACATTGCTTCGACATTGGGATACGCCCAGACGTGTCTGATCATTGAACTCGCGCCGAGTCTCGCCAGCAAGACTGTGTGTCGGCTTCTCTCGGGTATTCTATCCGCTATGCCGACTGCGGTGGCCAGGGGTACCATCGAGAACATCTGGGATACCAGCGAACGCGTCTGGATGATCTACTTGTGGTCGCTATCCGAGACGATGGCGCTGTAGATTGATCCGGTATACGCTACATTCGTCACGCAGTCTTCTCTGGGATGGTACGACAGCAATCCCATCTACACGACATGAAACCTCTATTGCACCCCACAAAACTGACTCTGCACCTACAGGCTCTGAGTCTTCAACCTCGCCACCATCGTCCTCGGCCTCCTCGCCCTCCTCTGCTGCTTCACGAACGAATCCCGCCCCGCCCTCGTCCTGCAACACCACATCCGCGTCCTCCAAAAACCCACCCACTTCCCCCTTGGTTTCGCGAGTCTAGAGTTCGACTATGTCCTCTCCGGCTTCCTCACCGATCTCTACGGCCCGCGCGCCGCGTCCGCAAATGCCGCGATCTGTTCCCTAAGGGCGGTGGTGGGGGGGATGTATTATCTGTTCAGGAGGGAATTGTTCTTGAGTGAAGGTTTGGGGGGGGCGAGTGGGGCGACTTTTGTGTTGGCGGGGGTGGGGCCGCGGGGTGGTTTTGGGGGAGGGGGAGGAGGAGGGGGGGTACGTTAGGGCGTTGGGGGCGGCGAGGGGCGTTGGAGGATCGACTGCGTGAGAGGGATAGAAGAGTTTTCTTCTTCGCTGTCGTGCATCCGCTGTCGCCCCTTTCGGAAAGCCTGAAAGGTGTTCTAGATTCCAAGTTGACGAGAAAGTCATGATTGCTCCATTGGATAAAAGCTCCAGGACGACAGCACATCGAGCCCAGCAGCGCCCGAAGTCCCACTGACCAAGACTTGGCTCGCTCCACCGCATAGCACGAGGTACGCACCGAGCAGAGACCCAGGACGTTGCAGAGGGAAACTCCGCCGCTCAGTCCGGGGGACACCACCAATACCGTCACCACCAGGACACGATCCGGCGTTCCGAGCAGCCTGTCACCACCTATGTTTCTTCTGGGGGGTGAGGGTGGAGTTCGAGCTCGCAGCCGTGGGTCTTGTTGTGTTGTGCATGGCTTCCGAAGGACATCCTTGTGTCGAGTCGGTCGGCACGGCTGGAAAATGGTGGGTCGGGCTGTGCGGAGTCGCTGCGATTGCGAGTCCATGGTATGGATTCCGTTCGGCACACCTCTGCCATAATTGTTCGGGGGGAGAGCAAGACCATACCAGCACTCCAGAGGGGGTTGGAGGTAACCCAGAGTAGGAATCTTTGTGATCAAACCTATGTACTCCAGTAAGCTTGGTAGTCTGGTGGATATTTCCGCAGGCTCGCACTCTCAGTCGCCTGATAACTGCTAGGGCGCAATGGTATAACTGGCAGGAATGTTTCAGCAGGCTACCGAGTAGGTATCTGGGATAGACCGTGTGGAACCTGTGCGGCCTTCGTTCAATCGGGTCGGCGCCAACTGCAGAACAGAGCATCGCCAAAACTACCCTAAATCCCACCGCCCTCCCTACTCACTCAACGGCACCTCATCAAACTCCCTCCGCATAAACCTCCTGACCGCCTCCAACCCCTCCCTCACCACCTCCGTCCGCTGCACAAACCCAATCCTCACGTACCCCTTCCACTCGCTCCCAAACCCCACATCCCCAGGCAGAAACATCACCCCCGTCTTCGCCTGCAGCATCTCACATAAAGCTTTCGCGTCCACCGCCTGGCCCTCGCGGGAGAATTTCACAAACGCTGTGGTCCCCGCTACAGGGCGGATGTAGGAGCAGAACTCATCGTGTTTGATCACGAATCGTTCCAGAAGTTCCAGATTCGCCTTCGCGAGCTGGATGTTCCGGCCAAGCAAGCTATGCAGCGTCTCCGGCGCGAGAGCGAAAGCGGCAACCTGCTGATCCAGCTGCGAAACAGCAATCGTAGTATAATCCCTCGCATTCGCGCATAACTCCAAGACCTCCGGGCTGCGGCTCGCGAGCCAGCCGACGCGGATACCGGCGAGGGAGTAAGCTTTCGAGAGGCTGCCGGTGGCGATGGTGTTTTTGTAGCCTAGGGAGAGGATGGAAGGGGGGAAGTCGGGGTCGATGGGGGAGATGCCGTGGAAGAGGGGGCGGTAGACTTCGTCGGAGAAGATGGGGATGTTTTTGCTTTCCGCTAGGTGGATGATTTTCTGGAGGAGGGTTTTGGGGAGGATTTGGCCGGTGGGGTTTTGGGGGTTGCTGGTGTTTCGTTAGTATGAACGTGTTGAGCGTGGTTCATAGAAGGAGGAGCTATCATGTACTTCAGGATGATCAACTTGGTGTTGTCTTTGATCATGGCCTTGAGCTCTTCGAAATCCGGGAACCATTTGTTCTCCGGCTTCGACTTCCACAGATCTACCTCCGCGCCTAAAGAGGCCGGGACCGAGTAGAGCTGCTGGTACGTCGGGTAATGGCAGATGACATGGTCGCCGGGTTTCAACAGTGCATAGAAGACCAGAAAGTTCGCGGCGATTGCGCCGGGGGTGATGAGGATGTTGTCCGGTGGCAACGGCGTCCCTACTTTGGACGAGTACAGCCGGGAGAGGTTGTTGCGTAGGGGAGTGCTACCGCGGATCTCGCCGTAGTGTTGGATGGCTGAGAGGTCGATGATGTCGCTGGCTTTGACGTCTTTGTTCTCACACAGCGAGGCAAGTTCTTCGATGGAGACGCTGGCGCAGCAGGTTTCGGCTATGTTGTATTTGGCGGTCGTCTCGTACTTGTCCATCCACTGTTCACAATCAGCTTGAGCTCAACAGTATAGTCGAGGGGCTTTACGTAGCGTTGCTTGACGTACCTACCTGCTCAACGGCGAAGGGTGGCGGAGGGGACATAGTTTAGATGCCGAAGTCGGTATCGTCTTTCACCAAGGCAACGTCGCTGGAATTCTGATTAAACAAGACGTGGACAAGGTACGCCTTGATCCAGGTTGTACGCCCGGGAGTCGGTGGATTGGATGTGTTCTTCTGCCGGTCGATCGGATGTCTGCTGTCGGCTCGCGCCGGCTGGGAAGAGACTGCGATGGTATCACGACTGGGAGCTCGGTGGGCGATGGTTCTGACGCAAGCGGTATGAGATGGTGAAGACGACTTGACGAAGATGAAGCAGTCAGAGGAACGGCAGTGTTCAAGTCGAAAGTGTACCTACCCTTTTAAGCTTGAGACGACTCCGCAAGGCCCGCACGTGCATATCTAGTATGACCGGAGCGGCGCGTGTGTACATAATGCTGTCCTCCAGGGCACTCCGTTTGTTAGCATGTCTTTGTGAGTACGTCGTCGTACGGTTCATAACTTCCATTCACTTCCAATGCAAACAAATTGGGAAAGCACGCGAATTTCATCAAGCACGTGCTGGGGACAGGCATCATCCTCGGCACGTCTCATACCGGGCCGACTTCCCGATTCGGAGCTAGGTTGGCGAGCTTCCGGGGTGCTATCGAGTATCGACCCGCCACATGGATGTTCAGTTCACGCGGACGACAGGGACGTCCAGATAGCAGCCTACCGTCACATATGTGACCCAGCGACAACCGTACTGTCCTTACCTTCCATCCCAGGCAGTCGCTCATGAGCACCCATTCACCGTCCGGTCGCCGCGCCAAGAGCCAGGACGACATCCATACCTATCCTGCGGCCTAGTAGAGAAGGAACGCAAGCTTCACCATGTGGCGGACGGTATGCGCTGCCGTTACGGTAGCACTGCAACTACTACCGCATACTGTCACAGCGGGCCACCAAACACACCAGTACTACACCACCAACGACGCCCTCCTGCCGCAGCAGGACCTCTTCAGCATCTACGAGAAGCGACCCGAAGACTGCCCGCCATGCTTCAACTGCAACCTCGACGACTTCGTCTGCATGCAGTATGCGAACTGCACGAGGAGCAGCGGGAAGTGCGCCTGTCCTCCCGGCTTCGGTGGTGAGGATTGTAGTGCCCCCCTCTGCGGGTCGCTGGCAGAGGGCAAGGATCGGTTACCGAGACAAGGAGATCAGTGCGAGTGCAACGAGGGGTGGGAAGGGATCAACTGCAATGTCTGCAAGACGGACGCTGCATGCGCGCCCATGATGCCGCCGAAGCAGGAGGATGGCGCGGTGTGCTACAGGGAGGGCTTGGTGGTGAACGAGAACTACCAGATCTGCGACATCACGAACCGCAAGATCCTGGACCAATTGAAAGAGCAGAAACCGCAGGCCACCTTCAGCTGCAATGCGGAGCGACAAACGTGCAATTTTCAGTTCTGGGTGGGCCAGATGGAGAGCTTCTACTGCGCACTGGATACGTGCAATTGGAAGGCCGAGGCCACAGAGACGCGGAATAGCACGACCTACAAATGCGAGCACATCCAGTGTAGCTGCATCCCAGGTCGCTTCTTGTGCGGGGCGGAGAATAGTATCGATATCGGCGATTTCTTAGATCAGGAGATCAGAGGTCCGGCCACTTTCTCCACCGTCAGAAGCGAGAACTCGAAAGAGGATGGGTCAAAGTTCTCCGAGCCTGCCATGAACGGACTGATTTCGAGTGTCTTCGGGGACGAGAGCATTCAGCTACAGTGCCATAGTGGAGAGTGCTTGTACCGAACCGAGGTCCCTGGCTACGAGAGACCGATCAAGAAGATCAACACGCCTCTCATTGCGGGCGTGATCGCGGGTTGCGCGCTGTTCGTGGTCGCGGCAATACTATTGATCTTCTTTCTCGGCCGACGGAGTGCTCGACGCTACGGCCCGATACATCTCGGAGATGACGAGGAAGAGGAGAACGCGAAGTTGCTCGCCGATCATAAGCCCGCGGCGCTGTACTTCGATAATGTATCGTACAATCTCAAGGGCAAGCAGATCTTAACCGGGATCACGGGTGCGGTGCACCCCGGCGAGCTGCTAGCTATTATGGGCGCATCGGGTGCAGGCAAGACATCGTGTCTGGACATCATGGCACGAAAGAAGAAGCGTGGAATCGTGTCCGGCGACTTCTGGCTCAATGGCGAGAAGGTGACCGATGATGAGTTCAGATCTGTGATCGGCTTCGTTGATCAGGAGGACACCATGCTACCCACTTTGACCGTCCATGAGACCATCCTCGATTCCGCGCTTCTGCGATTACCCAAGGAGATGAGTGTCGCGTCAAAAGTGCAGAAGGTGGAAGACGTAGAACGGCAGCTCGGCATCTACCATATCCGCCACCAAGTCATTGGGTCCGAAGAAGGCAATGGGCGCGGTATCTCCGGTGGTGAGAAGCGCAGGGTGGGCATAGCGTGCGAGCTCGTCACCAGCCCCAGCATTCTCTTCATGGATGAGCCGACGTCTGGCCTCGATGCCTACAACGCGTTCAACGTCGTGGAATGCCTCGTCACCTTGGTCAAGACATACAACAGAACGGTCGTTTTCACCATCCATCAGCCGCGCTCGAACATCGTAGCTCTCTTCGACCAGCTGATTCTGCTCGCTCAGGGACGCACTGTCTACAGCGGACCCTTCGACAAGTGCCAAAGCTACTTCGACGGTATCGGTTATTCGTGCCCGCCTGGTTTCAATATCGCGGACTACCTAGTCGACCTCACAATGCATGCCAGTACGCCCTACGACCCGAACGAGCAGGTAGAAATTGCCTTCAGTGCCAACGGAGATGACGGGACGACGCGGGCAAGCTCGACAAGGGCTGTCAAGAGCATAGCCAGCATCAGCAATGTAAGCGTGGTGAACTCGCTCGGTTCTGGCGGTGAGAGTCCGCACATGCTCAGACCGAAGGCGAAGCGAAAGGCGAGTATACGGCAACAACAAGAACGGCAGCTGTACTCGCGCAAGAACACCGCCGAACCCACCCCGCATCCACCAGGCGGAAGCGTGCGAAGCGAAGGTGACAGCATGCTCGGTGACGACGAGCGCCAACAGTGGGTGAAGTTATCCAAGCAGCAAGGTCAACCACCACCACCACTGAATGAAGACCCGCACGACTTGCCCCCAGCCGCGCCAGGTGCCACCGGAACGGAACTCGACGTCCTCATCTCCGCCTACAACGAATCCGACGTCGCCGCCGCCCTCCGCGACGACATCCACAACGCCGCCGACACCGCCGCCGAATCCAACGGCCACCCACACGGCACGCAGCCCAACGGAAGCGGAGGCGCCCCCCACGCGGGCAAAGTAAAAGGCTACCGCAAACCCCGCCTGCACACCCAATTCCTCATCCTTTCCCGCCGCACCTGGCGCAACATCTACCGCAACCCTTTACTCATGCTGACCCACTACGCCATCGCCATCATCCTCGCCGTCTTCATCGGCTTCCTCTTCTACGGCATCTCGGACGACCTGGCCAGCTTCCAGAACCGGCTCGGCTTCTTCTTCTTCATCCTCTCCCTCTTCGCCTTCAGCACGCTGACCTCCCTCACCGTTTTCGCCGCGGAGCGCCTGTTGTTTGTGCGGGAGCGCGCGAAGGGGTACTACCGCCCTATCGCCTATTACCTCAGCAAGGTGGTCTTCGATATCGTTCCCCTCCGCCTCATCCCCCCAATTATTATGGGGGTGATTGTCTACCCCATGACGGGGTTAGTCCCCGCGTGGGCCGAATTCGCCAAGTTCATGCTCTTCATTGTGCTGTTCAACCTGGCGGCCGCGACCATCTGCCTCTTCATCGGCATCTGCGTCAGGAATCAGGGGGTGGCGAATCTGCTGGGCGTGCTGGTGATGCTGTTTAGTCTGCTTTTTGGGGGTTTCCTATTAAACCACAACACGATCCCTAAATCGGTGGCATGGCTGCAGAATGTACGTTCCCCTGCCCTTCTTTCTAACCACACAACCAACGGAAAAACAACATGCTGACGAGTGACGATCCGTCCACAGCTCTCCATTTTCCACTACGCCTTCGAAGGCCTCATCGTCAACGAAGCCCGCTACCTCTCCCTCGTCGACGACCAATACGGCCTCAATATCGAGGTCCCCGGGTCCGCCATTTTGACTTCTTTCGGCTTCAACACGCTGGCGCTGTGGCGCGATGCGATTGGGTTGGCGGTGGTGTGTGGGGTTTTCTTGGTGCTGGGGTATGGGGCTTTGCATGTTATACTTGTGGAGAAGCGGTGAGTGGATGGATGGATAGGGAGAGGGCGGGGGGATGTTGGGTTGTTTGTTCTGCATCTCCATGTGTGCGAGCATATCTGCATGTATCGGGTGTATATGGGAGACCGGAGGAGCATGGTCAAGGCGCACACGTAGGTACAGCTGGGCGTGGAGACGCCACGAATTAATGCCGTGACTCGGAGTCATCGGTCTGACGAACATATTCTTTTCCCGCTTATGCAGCTGATGGTAGTACAGTAGTTCTCTATTACTGGATTTCTCCCATCCATCCTCTAGCACCTTCCTCCTAGAATTTGATGCTTGCCGCATGCATGCCACATCTACACTAGCCGCCCTAACTCGCCGCAGCTTCCCGTGGCCGCGACACTCCCCGTATTTTCGACTCCATCCCGACACTTGCACATTACCCAGGCCCCTCTCGGGTGAGCACGCCAATGCAGATCACATCCATCCCACCTCCCACCTATCCTCCTCTGCGGGCCGGAACATCGCCACAGCCAACTCACCACTGCTCAGTAATATCCACAACCAGCACCTCCTGCGTACAAGTGTTCCCCGCCGCGGACGTCGTGTTCACCACGTTCGTGCTCGCTGAACCGCTTGCTATCGCGGAATTGTAAGGTGGTGCCTCCAAACTAATACCGACCGTCAGCACACCTGCTCCTCTATCCTCCGATCCTGCTACTGGTATACCGCGTGTATCCGGCCAAACCGGAACGAGAGAAGCAAGCAGAGGTGGAGATGGAGATGGAAGGGGAGGGTAAAGGGGAGAGAGAGAGAAAGAAGAGGGCGCACATACCAATCGTCCACCCAACTCCTCTCCAGTCCCAAACTCCCCCCGGAGTAAATGAATCTCACTTCATTCCCTTCACAAGGGTAGTACGTCCCAGGATCAATCACCGACTCGCCACTTCCGCTTCCTGGAGGTATGAGACGAGTGCACGTGGTTTCCAATTCAAGTCCCGGGTTGGTATCGCAGAAGCGGAAGGAGATGTAGCTTTCGCTGGCTGTTGGTGTTGTGGATTGGAAGGCGGTGAGGTTCGTGATGGTCCAGGGTGTGTTTTCGAGGAGAGGGGTGCATTGGCGTTTGGCTGGACTTGATGGTGAGGATGGGAGCGAGGCTGTGGTAGGGAGGGCGGAGACGGAGGTGGAGAGGGCGAGGAGGGCGGTGGTGAGAAGTAGGAGCGTCATGTTCCCGGGGAGATGGGGTCGGTGGGCGAACGGGTGAGGTGCCGCGGGTCTTGTCGAGCTGATCGTCGCTGTAGGAATGTTGCTGGAATGTAGATCAAGGAGGAACTGAAGGACTATCCAAGAGAAAGTGCAGGTCAGGACACAAACACCCAGGTAATAAAGAGAGCTCTCTGATAAGAATAGCCTCACTCGTATCCGAAGCAGCATGTAGTAGGCAGTGGAAGCAGTCAAAGCAGTGAAAGCAGTGCACACACTCTCTCGCAAGCACCGAAAGTGGCGAACGCTACGAACACTCCACCGTATGCACCACATCAGTTTGCTGCCCGACAAAGAAAAAAAGCGGACGGGCAACACAAGTCTATCGAATGCGAAAGCAAGCTGACGACCCTGTGCATCCGCATGACGAATACTAATAAGAGGAGGAAAGCTCAAGGTGAGGCGAAGGGTGTTTGTCCTGGGGGCCCGCGTCATCCACGCACACCGTGCAGGACTGTGGTCGATGCAGTAGTCCACGCAACGTGCCAGAGCCAGCCAAGAGAGAACCAACCGCAAGGCGATGTGCATATGCGAGTGATTCCCGCCCCCCGCCGCGCGCGGACAGCCGGGGTCCCGAGACATGAGATGGGCGCGTGTGTCCGGCACTTTTTCGCGCTCTTGGCTCGTGGCGTTGGGATGTCGTGTAACCGGGTGCGGGAGGAGCTTTCGGGAGGAAAAGCAAGTTCTTTGGGAGGGTTTGTGGGACGTTGGAGTGGGTGGCACGGGGGGTGGCGGGTACGACGTTCCGTCGGCGTGAGAATAGTGAGAGGTGGGTGTTCGTAGGGTTCGGAAGAGCGGTTCCAGTCGGGCACGGCGAGGTTGGTGGGTGAGGCTGGCGCGATTGGAGCTTTGTTTGTGATGAGGTTACCTTATGTACCGTGCGGCCGTAGTGTCAATAGAGGCTGCTGTTTTATCACAGACCTTGATAGGGAAAAAATCATCATACTCGTCAAAAGAGTATCGCCAAACATCGCAACGCCGTGGAGACAATGCTTGTCCATCACGCTACTCGTCTTCCGTGATTATCAGGTTCTCTGTCGCCTGCACCCTCTGCGCCCACTCGGTCCAACTCCCATCATAGATTCTTCTGCTACCCTCACCGTACCCAGCAGCCGTGAGCGCAGTATCAATGACACTGGCCGTGACGCCCGTCCCGCAGCTCGAGATCACTGGTTTGCTAGGATCGACACCCTTCCGCTCGAAAACCTTGCGCAGCTCTTCCGGCGGCAGGAAAGCTTTCGTCTTTGGGTCGAGTAGATCAGGTACTGGCACGGATGTAGATCGTGGCATATGCCCCGATGGAAGACCGGGTCGCGGCTCGGGCTCAGTGCCTTTCCATCTACCTTCCGACCGAGCGTCGAGGATGTGAAGCTCCTCACGGCCTTCTTTGTTATGGTCTGACACAAGATCCTTCATCTCCTCAAATGCAACGACTTTATTCCCATCCAACTCCGGCAGCGGATACTCCGTCCTCTCCACCTCCTCCTGATCCCCCTCCTCCGTCGCAAAACCTTCCTCCACCCACACCCGGAAATTATTCAACACATGCACACCCTCATGCCCAAACACCTTCAACGTCCACGCCACTCGCGGGGCAGAGAAGATCCCCAGCTCAGCAGTATCGTACACGACGACCGTATCGTCCCTCTTCACCCCCAGCTTGCTCATCGCCTCCCGGAAGACCTCGGGACTCGGTAGCATGTGCGGGTACGGGTTAGAGGTATCGGCGACTTTGTCGATGTCGAAGAAGCGGGCGTGGGGGATGTGGGCTTGCTTGAAGACTTGGTAGCCATTGCGTTTCTGGGGGTCGTTGGGGAGGAACCAGCTGCCGCAGATGGGCACCGTTCGGGGGGCTGTGGAGAGCTTGCTGGGCGCATTGTGCTTCAGCGCCGCGTCGAGCTCGGCTGGTGTGACGAGGTAGGAGCTGAAGGTGGATTGGGAGCGGGACATGGTTGTAGGTGTAGCGGTGGGTTTGAAAGTGTGGTAGATGCGGGTGGTCGAGCGCCGGAGCAGCAGTGTCGTCGTCGCCATGCTGCCGGCACGATGTCTGTCAAGGGAGCTCCGGGGCAGCCATGATGGAGACTCGAGTACATGTACTCAGGAGAGGAGGTGTTCTGTTCCACAAGAGGAAAGCACGCGATAACCCCACCTCAAAACGGGAGCTAGGGAGCTTCCTGCAGATCAGGGTCCTGCCTCACATCTGTCGTTTCAGCTCGGTAAACATCCGAGAAAAAAACATGAACCTCGATATCGAGTGATAAACGAACGCCAACCGCCCAGCTCATCACCCAACTCGAGCACCTGCCTCCCCACCCACCATGAAAGTCACCTTCACCGCCTACCACGCTGTCGCGGAGTGGAAGTGGGACCTCCCCGAAGACTCCGACGACACCTGCGGCATCTGCCGCGTGCAGTTCGAGGGCACCTGCGCCAAGTGCAAGTATCCCGGCGATGACTGCCCGATCAGTACGTCCACCAGCCCCTGTCAAGTCGTCCTCTACTACCTCCTAGCAGAAGAAGGTTGATGGTATTAATGGAGCTGACTATCCTCCCCTCCCCCCCCCTCAGTGATCGGAGAGTGCACGCACTGCTTCCACATGCACTGCATCAGCGACTGGCTGCAGTCCGAGTCGAGTCAGGGGAAGTGTCCGATGTGTCGCCAGCCTTTCAACCAGAAGGTCGCGGAGGCTCCTGCGCCAGTACCGCCGAGGAGCGCTGGTGGGGTCGCGGCGGGTGCATGATGTGGATAGGGTTGGGTGGAATGCGAGTGAGGATGTGGCGAGGCATCTTTGCAACAGGATGGATCTGAAGCCCACTTCCACGAAAATGGTGTGTACGAATGCGAGGCATGGTTATAGTGCCATGGTACTCAGCCTCGCTACGATGGATCCCGCATCTGCCTGGGCTCCAACGAAGCGCGGCGTTAGGTATATGCGAAATGGAACAGGATCGTGAAAAGCTTTGGAGGTCTGGACTGAAGGTATGGCGGTCTTCCTCGCACGGCACACTCTCAACATCACTAACGCGGGATCCAGACTGTAGACAAAGCGGAAAACTAGTTCCTTTCTGTTGAACGACGGGTAGGCGACAAAGCTGCTGGTTACGCTTCACCACCACTAAGACGCTACACCTCGTATCCGACGAGCTACGAATCGTCTAATCCCTACTTCCGCTCCCGCATAATCTCACTCGCAATCCTACTCCTCGCCCTAATCCTCGGCCCATAGAAAATCAGTACCCACGGCACCACCGTCAGCAGCGCCGAAACCCCGCCCAAAAGGCTCCCAGCGCCTTGATACGTCATCGCCGTGAACATCTGCCTCGTGAACAAGGGGAAAGCCCCGGCCAGCATGTTCCGGCAGAAACTCTGCGCCGCCAGCGCGGAGCTGGCGTACCGCCCGTAGGTATCAGCGAGGTAGTTGAACACGGCCAGGTAGATGGAGAAGATGCCCATGGTCGCGCACCCTACAGCGAGAGCGGGGACGATCCAGTGGTCGGAAGGGAACGACGTCCACGCGAACCAGAAGCAGCCGATAGGTAGCAGGGAGGACTGCACGCAAGCGAAGTACAGCCGGCCCTCGGGGGTGTCGAGGAAAGCACGGCGCTGGGCGGCGATGTAGCGGCGCGCGAGGGGTTCCTGGGAGATGGAGATGGCGGTGCTGAGGAGGGCGCCGAGGCAGACGGCGGCGAAGACGGCGTCGGTTTGTTGGAGGGTGAAGGCGTGGTTGGTTTGGAAGATGAGGGGCACGGCAGAGAAGAGGAGGTAGAGGATGCCCCTGTGCGAGCAAAAGTTTAGTGTACATTTCGGGCGCAAGGGGGGTGGGTGGGCTTACCAGGCGAAGCTGACCCAGACGCTGAAGAAGAAGACGACCGGTTCCGTGACTAAGAGGTGGAAGGGCCGGTACAGAGAGATGCTGATCATCTTGCCGATGCTGACACGCTCCTCGTCCGACTTGACTTTCCACCGGATACGCTGGGGTGCTGTCGTCGATGCGTCCGAGACCGTTGGCATCATCATGCCGTAGCAACCCTGACTCTCAAGCTGCTCGTACCACTTGTTCAGAGCCTTGGCTTTGCGGGAGAGAAGCACGGACCCTCTCGTCTCGTTGAAGAAGAAGACGATGAAGACCATGATCGTCCCACAACTAATCACCTGCAGGTAGAACACCCATCGCCAAGTTGTATGCTGAGCGATGAAGCCGGACACGAGAGGTCCGAGGCCGGTCCCGAGCAGGGCGGCGCCCGAGAAGAGCGACATGGCCGTGTTGCGGTCTTCGGCGTGGTAGATATCGCTGACGACGCCCCCGACCATCGTAGAGAACGTCGAGCCCGCGCAGCCGACCAGGAAGCGGGCGACGAGCATCCCGGCGAACGTCGGGGTTACGGCGCATACGAGTTGGAAGATGACGAGGAGAATGCCAGTGACGACGAACATGGGTCTGCGGCCGTTGATCTCGCTGAAAGGCGCCAGGAACATTGGGGCGACGGCGAAGCCGACGGTGAAGAGCGTGACGCCAACGAGAGCCGCGACGTCGGAGATGTGCCATAGCTCTGTCAGCTGCGTGATGGTGGAGGTGTAGGACCCGGCGGAGTAGGCTGTGATGGTTGTCGCGCAGACGGACATCCAGGTCAGGATCCGTTTTCGCTTGGCCGACCAGAGGAAGGGCGAGGTGTACTTTTTCAGATCCGGGCATGGTGGAGGCGTGCCGCTGGTCTCCAGAGTGGCCGGCGATCGTGCGAGATATGCTGGTGACGGTAGCTCCGTCTCGAAGGTCAGGTAGTGCCAGGTGATTTCATCGTCGGCACCAATGGCGTCGAGATCTCCCAAGCTGCTGCCAGAGTCGTCTCGCGGTCGCTTCTCGCTTTCATCCTTCTCAATGTCATGGTTGGAGGCGTGGTTCTCTGCATCCGAGGGTTCCTGGGGAAGCTTTATCTCAGGGTCTGCCATGTTGTTGTGGTCTTGCTGAGCATGTCCGGCCGCCGCAGAGTGTTTGGAGGGCTTCTGATCGGGTTAAGTTGCAAAAGAGTTGATGACGAGAGAAGATTGGGAGGGAATTGCGCAAAGAAGGTTCTCTCCGCATGCTCCACATATGGCATCTCCCTCCGATCAACTGCATCGCTCTCCGGGATTCCGGCTGCATTAGAGGCGTAGGGAATAACAGGTCAAGTCCAACCTATTCCCGCGCGTGTCCTCTTTATTCTCGACCGACTTCTATCCGGAGGGCTCAAGTCGAAGGTAGGTCCTTCCTACTAGCCTTCCCAATTGCGTGAGCTGTGTCGTCTTGGGCAGGGCGCGATGTCTGAAGTCGCCGTTCATGAACGACTGGACCGCTTTGATAGAGTGACGTCCAGGCGGCCTGGGAAATGGAAGCGGCCTCGGAACCGAAATACGGCACGCTTTCGCTCGAGACTCGGCCGGTGTTGAGTCAGCACGATATTGACATCAGCGCGACGCGACGGCGCTGATGACTTGTTGGTGGACGTCCACATTCGCAGCACCACGAAGCACACTCTACGGCTCTGTCTTCGACGAGATGATGCTCCCCATCAGCACGCTATCGATGCTGGGGTAACACCTCCTGCAAGCGACGTTTCCAGCCAGACAGACCTCGCAGTCGATGAACAGCAGCAGCAGACGGATGCGCAGGACGACCACGCCCCGGTTCACGCAGGCCGCTCGCGTCGTTGATCGTAACCACATGCAGCTTGTGTTTTCAGCATTGTAGCAGCATCATGGACGGCACTGGATAGGATAGTACAGCCCTTCGGATTCCTCACCGTTGACATGACGGGAGCGCTTGGCATTCCAGACAGGACGGCGCGTTTGGAGGGGTTCGAAAATCTGCCCCGCCAACGCTAATGTTGTTTGAGCAATTGTACCACGCTAGCGAATGACGCGATTTCGCCTCCAGAGAACTTTTGTTCACTGAAGCGGATTACAAAGAACTTCCTTCTTCTTCGCTCTACATAAGCCCTGCGACTGTAGCGAAACTTGCGGAAGCACACTGACCACCAGCTACATCCTACGAACCCAACACCCTCTCACACCAACACCAACAAACTCGCACAATGGGTTCGAACGAACGTCCGGAGCCTCTACGCCTGGGAAGCAAAGCGCCCAACTTCAAGGCCGAAACCACGGCTGGACCGATCGACTTCCATGAGTGGGCTGATGGCGGCTGGGTCGTTCTCTTCTCGCACCCGGAAGACTACACGTAGGTGGTGAAGAGCACGGCAGGCATACTACATACATCTACTGACCGTACCAGGCCCGTGTGCACTACTGAGCTGGGCGCATTCGCGAAGCTCGAGCCAGAGTTCGCCAAGCGCGGCGTCAAACTCATCGGTCTCAGCGCGAACACCATCGAGAGCCATGGCGGATGGATCAAGGACATCAACGAGATCTCCGGTAGCAATCTGCGCTTCCCCATCATCGGCGACAAGCAGAGGCAGGTTGCGCTGATGTACGACATGTAAGTGGTAGCAGAGTCCTCGCACACCTTCGGCGCCCACGATGCTGACCCTCGACTGCGCAGGATTGACCAGCAAGATGCGACGAATGTCGACGAGAGGGGCCAGGCCTTCACCATCCGCTCCGTCTTCGTCATCGACCCCAAGCACACCATCCGTACCATCCTCTCCTACCCCGCTTCCACCGGCCGTAACACCGCCGAAGTCCTGCGCATCGTCGACTCGTTGCAAACCGGCGACAAGCACCGCGTCACGACCCCGATAAATTGGGTGCCAGGTTCGTGGAGCTCGCAACCTGCCGTACAAGGTGATCAAGACTAACGGTATAGTAGGTGACGATGTGATTGTGCACCCCACGATCAAGAGCCCCGAAGCGGAGAAGCTGTTCCCCAAGATGCAGGTCGTGAGGCCGTACCTGCGGTTCACGCCCTTGCCGAAGGAGCAGACGAGCGCGAACGTTTGACTGGCAGACAGCCGGGCGAGCATGTGGCGGGATATGACTTTCCGCGCGACGTGGGAAAGTGAGTGGGGGCGGTCGGTGACGGATACTGGCTATTAGAGTGGCTCGATAGGCCGTTCTCGGGTCCTAGACTGTAGTCGAGGCCTGACGAGTCTGCACGTTGATATGCTTAATGCGACCAAGATGGAGTGCAGATGGGTGTGGTATCAGAAGTCGAGGTTCGAGCTGTTTGTTTAGAGGCGTAACTTGAAGGCACTTGTACCAAACGCCGCGTCGTCCTTTTGTGTCTTTTCGTCCGTGCTCTGAAATTCGAACAGACGGGCGTCCCGTTTCATCGGCTTCGACTCGCGAACGCCCGCTCTTTCCCGGGAACTGCTCTGAGATGCCGTCGGCACGATGCAGACGCTCATGAAGCCATTGACCCGCTCAAAGAAATGCTCTCAGAGCTCAACAAATCCGAGGCCGCGTTGATTGGCTGTCGCGCATGCAAGGAACGGAATGGCCTGGTCGGGCCTGGCAGCGGCTGGGGCCGAGGACCGCACGTTCGGAAAACAATGACAACACTGCCGGACGTGATCTTGATACGAGCCTCTGCTGGAGACAGTGTCCTTACATTCGTCGATACGTCGTGTGGAAACTCGCTAGGTAAGTGAGGCAACCCCCTCAACCGCGCGTATTGCGATGCTTGCAGTTGCCATGATCAAACGAGGCAAGCACGGTGGGGACCACGCCGAGCGGGAGCAGGAGCATGGCACGGCAGGCCGCATACGGACCCCGACGCCTACAAAGCGAAAGCTCGTCTGGTTGATGTGGTTGCGAGTACGGCTACCCGAGACCTGGCCGGCCTGGTCATGGAGAGCCCAACGCCGCCCGAATGCCACCGAGCCCGAGCCCGGTCGACCACCTGCCCGGTGGTGGGAGGGGGAAGGCGCGAAGTCAGCAAGCAAGCACGTTCGACACCCACTGTTCTGTGCTAATCTACTCTCTGACGTTTCTTCGTCCAACACAACAAGACTTCTTCTTCTGCAATATCCGAAGTGAGACCCCACGCTGACATGTTTTCCTTCGGATCAGCCAGCACCGGCCACGCTTCAGGCAGTGGAGCCCAATACGACAGAACCGGCACCGACAAGTCGAGAGGCAGTTCCGGCAAGAGCTCTCCAACCAAGTCCGGCTCCGCCTCAAAGCAGCCATCTCCGACCAAGAAGTGGAAGCCTGCGAAGAAGCACGCGAAGTCCTTATCCGCCAAAGCGTTAGCAGCCAACAAACGCTTCCGCTCGGAGTCTGTCCCGGACATCGCAGCGTCCACTCGTAGCGAGCCCGCGAGCTCTCGTCCATCTCCCGGACCGGCATCAAGGAGTCATTCGCCACCGGCTGAGATCTTCGAGCTATCGGAGACTTCGCCCCGAGGCAGCAGCACCACCCGACCCAAGCACATCCCGATCTTGATACCTCAGTATGCCCCTATAGAACGCGAGCAGCCCGAGGCACGATCCGGATCGTTGTGCACTTTCTACTCAAGCAACAGCGACTCACCCGCTACGACCCATCGTCTATCTTTTCCCAGCTTCGAGGAGACGTCAAGCGTGGACAAGGCCAAAGCGAGACATGTGGAGATCAAGATACCTCCCTGGGCACAACCGGTACTGAAGCAGTCCAATACACCACCGCGACTGGCGCTGAGCCATTCGATCTTCATCGACACTTTCGCCGACGTCACCGCGCTCTCACCACCCGACATGTCTCGGCCCACGCCGGACTCCAGCCGGACGAACACGATGGACTCGACGGTCTCGGCCGTGTCGCCGAACCAGCTGGACGCGACGCAGTCGAACAGCGGCTCGCGAGCGTACTTACCCAGCGCAAATGGCAGCCAGTCCAGTCTTGTGGGCATGCGCGCGGAGTATGAGTCCGCTTCGGAGGCTGAGTCCACTCATGACGAACGCTCGCATACTCCCTCCCAGTTCGCGGGCATCCCTCCCGCTCCGGGCCATTCGGCAGGTCAAACGACGCCGAGCGGCTCGAATACCGCGAACTTGTCAGGCTTGGTATGTAATGTTCATAGAACAACGGGCAAAGAGCCGCCGGCTTTAGTCGGGGCCACCACGACAGTCCTGGGTGACAAGCTCTATGTTTTTGGTGGCCGGCGGCTTTCTAGGACCAAGCCCCAACTTACCGCAAATCTGTACGAACTGGATCTTGTCCGCCGACACTGGACGAAGCTGGACGTCGCGGGTGATAGACCTCCACCTCGTTACTTCCACAGCATGTGCACGCTGGGAGACAGCAAGCTCGTGTGTTACGGCGGCATGTCGCCAGCACCTCCTCCGGAGAGTGGATCGGAGGGACAGTCGGAAGTCACTGTCATGTCTGACATACACATTTACGATGTACCAACCCAATCGTGGATGAAGATCAGCACCGCCGAGTCACCGCAAGGACGCTACGCTCACTGCGCCGCCGTGCTGCCTTCGTCCGCGGTCTTTGCGTCCTCCAACGCGCCGATGTCCGCGGTACATCACAATCCGTCCGGCAGCAACCCAAATCAGGGTACCCTCGGTATCAGTATTGACGGTACTGGCGGCGCGGAGATGGTGGTGGTTGGTGGCCAAGACAGCGCGAACCACTACATCGAACAAGTCAGCATTTTCAACCTGCGCAGCTTGAAGTGGACCGGCACGACGGGTATGGGACGTAGCTGTGGCGCTTATAGAAGCGTGGTGACTCCGCTCACCAGCATGAGCGCCTCGCAGATCGGAGCTGGGCCACATGCGCGGGGTGATGTGGAGGACGACGATGACGAGTCTGCAACCATCGGCTCTGGCGCACCAATGCTCATCTACTCGAACTACAACTTCCTTGACGTCAAGCTGGAGCTGCAGGTGCGCCTCACCGATGGTACGCTGACGGAGAAGCCAATGTCGAATGGAGTCTCGCCGCCCGGGTTACGCTTCCCGAATGGCGGCATCATCGACCATCACTTCGTCGTGTCCGGCACCTTCCTCACTGCGTCGAAGCAAGAGTACGCTCTCTGGGCGCTCGATCTGAGGACGCTGACGTGGAGCCGCATCGACGCCGGAGGGAGCATTTTCAGCCAGGGCAGCTGGAACAGAGGCGTGCTGTGGGGCCGGCGCAACTCGTTTGTCATCTTGGGCAATCGCAAGCGGAGCCTGGTGGATGACTACAATAACCGTCGCATCAACTTCTCGAATATCTGCGTCGTCGAGCTTGAGGCTTTTGGGCTTTTTGACAATGCACGAAGGGTGGACCCGACCTCTGGGTTCGTCTCCGCGAGTGCTTCGCTACCGCAAGCGAATGGTGACTTCTCTGCATGCGGCCGCCAGCTATCTTACGTTGCGGAGGAGCTAGGGGCTCTGTCACTCGCGGTGCGTGAGCTGGCTGATATGGATCTCTTGGCCAACGACGGGACGACGATTCCTGTCAATTCCCGACTGATTGCGCGCCGTTGGGGCCAGCACTTCACCAGCTTGCTGCGAGAGTCGCTGGTTATGGCGGCCGAGACGGATACGGCGACACTCCGGCCCAGCATTGCGAGTCATCCCTCACGCAACTCGAGCATTACTATCACGCCTTCTGTCACTTCTGGAGCTACGACATTGACGAATAATACGACTTCGGATCTGCCTGATACTCGCTCAGCACCTCCGCCCACACGACCGAGGCTGTTCTACCTCCCGCACACCGCACCGACATTGCATGCTCTACTGCACTATCTGTACACCTCGAACTTACCGTCTCCTCCATCGCCGCTCGCAACACCTCAGATCTTATGCTCACTGCTGCAGCTCGCTCGACCTTACAAGATCGACGGCTTACTGGAAGCCGTCGTGGAGCGCCTGCACGAGACACTAGATGGACGCAACGCAGCCGCCATCTTCAACGCGGCAGCTATGGCCGCGGGCGGAGCCGAAGGCGTGCAGTTCGCACCCGGCAGCGGCGCGGTCAGGAATGGCTCAGTCCCGCTTCGTGGGGCGAGTCTAGCCAATATGGAAGGCGCAGGTATGAACGGCCTTTCCCGAGGGGCTGCGAGCTTGCGCATCAACACCGAAATGGCTAATGGCAGGACTACGCGGAATACCATCCGTCCCGGCCAAGGCGGCGGCGGGGCAATGGAAGACACGGACGAGGAGGAGGTGCCGCCGGGTAGCGCCGCGACGGACGTCAGTATGAGCGCGAGCGAGGCCAGTTTGAGCGCGCGGAGTCTCACCGGCAGGAGCACGCGGGATCGGGAGGTGTGGAGTGGGGCGCTAAGTGCGGTTGTCGGGCTGCAGAAGCGCGGGTTGAGGGGGTTGATGGAGTCGCGGCGCGCGGCGCGGTCGAATGGGGGACGGGCTGGGGAGGGCATGGAGGGGCAGCAGGTTGGGCTGGGGATTGCGTGAGCATTTTTCTTTTTGGTTGGGGAGGCGTATGGCGTCTGGGCTTTTGGGAGGTCGAGGGTCGGTTGACTCGCGTGGGGATGTGACGTTTTGACGTTATGGTATTGGTGTTATGGTACCTGTAGCTTGCAGCTAATTCTGATGAGAATGAGAGACGCACAACTGTGTATTGTGGCGGTTACTGGAGGCGTCGAAACGGGAAAGCCTCGCAGTGCAATGCGATAATTCAACACACTATGCTCCTCCCAACGCAGCTCGGGAGTTGTGCCCTGTCAAACGCGTACATGAGCATACGAGGGGAGGCTGGTCCGCCAGGCTTGGTGGGGAAGCAGTGCGATGGGCTGATGAGCGCCCAGCCAGCACTGGGGGTAGGACGGGGGGGGACGTTACGAGCAGACGAGACTACATGTCTACGGCCAAATGAGGTTGTCGGGGTCTCTCGAGCTGCCGTCGTGAGGGGCGTCGCTGGTCAGTAGTCGCTCGTTGGGTGTGCTCGTCGAGGGGGGGCGGCTTTTGCTCGCTCTTTTGTCGACTGTCGGGTAGGTCAATGAGCATCAGGTATGAACAATGGAGCTCATATGGGGACGCTGGGGGAGCGCCTGCCACGGTAAAGTACATATTAGGGACCACAGCGCTGCCCGTCCGCTCGCTGCATGGATCGGCAACGGCATCACGATGTCGGCGTCGCTCTCGGGGAGGCGGTCGCAGTCGGGGAGGCGGTCGCGGTCGCTCTTGGAGAGACGACGTCACAGGGCAGGGCGTTGGTACATGTAGTGCAACTGGACGTGGTATATATTCTGCTCGTCCCTCTCAAACCGCCGCCCGCTCCTGCTCTCCTCTCCTCTCCTCCCCTCCCTCTTCTCTTCTCGAGGCGTTGTCCCATCTACCGTCGATTTTGCAACCGCACGACTCCGCACAATAATATTATTATTCTCTGCTGTATCCCGTGGCAAACACCCCCGCAGCAACGGCTACAGGGCTCCTAAACGGCTACAGGGCTCTCGATCCAAGGGCACGGGCAACGAGCACGTCTATCGCGATCGGAAAGCAGCATCGAGCAATATCATCACGATCAATACTTCACGACAACACACGTTACCTTGGTCTGTTGCCCCGTCTTCGCTGGACGTCCACCGGAAACATGGAGAGAGCGCTAGCACGGTGCCCACGTGACAAATCATCTTCGCGGCTCGCCGACGGGGGATCTTATCGACTCCACGCAGGAGGCCTGGACTCGGCGAGCGTGCCCATTTATCTGACAGACTCTGCTCCGCTCGGTGGTGGATGAAGTTTCGCAGCGGCTACGCGCTTTTCCACGTCGAGACGTGTGCCGCGGCCCCTCACGAGGCTCACGTCACGTCACCGCACCTCACTTTCTTCCGACTAGCTTCACGAATGTGGAGCTGCCGATCTTGCCACTCAACAGCAACGCAACGATGTTTGTGGCAAATAATGGTACCCCCTACACCGACACTCGCCATCAACTTCTCAGCTACATAGCACAGTCACAGCGCTCGTGCTCTTCCTTTGAGAGTCGCGGCTGTCCGCGCGGCGTCATTTGGAGTGTCCAAGATCTGAACCCTGGCCGAGACTAGGTGGGTGGTATACCGGTCGCAGAGCCTGCCCCCGTGCCAGCCTCATCGGCGTGAAGAATATGCAGGAAGGCCAGGAATTCCGCTTCATCAACAATGAGCCGACCCACAAGGAGAACCTGTCGGGACGGGTGACGGCCGCGTGCCTGAACTGCCGCCGCAAAAAGATCAAGTGCAGCGGTGAGGTGCACTGCAAACAGTGTCAGGCGAAAGGTGTCGTATGCGAGGTAAGTCGACGAAGCGTATCATCTACCCGACGGTGACTAACGCGTCTTCTGCAGGGACCACCGTCTCGAAAACGGCCGAACCGGGAGAATGTCGCTTCAAGCAACGAGGAAGGTCCGAGCGTTCCCGCGCATGTCGACAAGAGTTCTTCCAGATCGAACGTCAGTAGCTCGACCGGCGATGCGAGTAACAACCAGACTTCCAGGAGTGTGAGTCTACTTGATCCAGGGTGTGCCAGCTACGGACGAGAGTCGCGGTCCTCGTTCGGACCAAGCACTTCAGCATCACCGGCCAAGCCCCAGGAAAATGAGGTGGCAGCGCCCGGTCGGGCCATTCGACCACTCCCTGCCCGGCGTACCCTTCAGCATATCCTGCCTGCGTGGGATCATCGGCAGGGCGGTGTATCCCCTTCGTCCAATGCATCAGAGGAATGCTCGCCCTTTGCGTTCACCCAGAACTGGGTCTATGGCCATGGACCGAACATGAGTTTCCCCCCCACCCCGAGCTCCAATGAGTGGAGCCCAGTTGGTCATGGTCCACCGCTCAACACATCACTGGCAAGCCACGTGATGTTAGAGCCTACCCAGGGCGAGTTGGCGCCAATGAGCGCCGCCACAATCAGCTCTGACTCGATGTCAACACGGAGCCAACACGGTCTCGAAACCGCCTGGCGGCCAAACATACCTCTACTCACGCCGCCCGATCATCTGATCCACGCTGCGGAAGCGCTAGAAGAACAAGCCCCCTCGCTCCGAGAGCTTGCGTTCCGGCGCGGAAGCTTGGACACGAGCGCTTACGAGTTGCAACAGCAGTTGGTACCGCAATCACAGCAAATGCTGAACTTCTCGGGGCCGAACGATCCAGATCAGATGATCTTCGGCGCTTTCTCGGCCGAATTGTCCTACCCCCCATACCAATTCGACTCGTCGACATTGTCCACGCCGGACGCCACACTGGGGACCGTCTCAACCGGCGCGACAGACGGCTACGGACTATGGGATCTCGACAGCCATCCACAGCCTCCTCCGTTGCCGGTTGCGGGAGGTTCAGGTGGTCTCGGCATCTCTCCAGGCTACTATCAGTACGATGATTTTGAACAACAGCAGCCCGCTCCTCTACCGTTGCCCACGAAGTACCGCAGGTCCAACCAAGGCTTAGCGAGCAGCGGGGGGTCGCTGAACGCTAGAGGGCTAGCACGCATGCAACGCTTGTTTCACGCGCAGCTTGGGGTTCCCTAGGACGGGCGCGAGAGTGGCATGCAGGGCTTGGGGGTTGCAGAGGTGGGCGCGTGTTCTCCGCAACGATAACATTGATTGCTGGGCTGTTCGCTTCGTCCTACGCTTTGAAACTGGGAGATGAGGGACATTAGTCGCTTAGTATGTCGAGCATGCAGTGGAGTCTTGGCTTCGAGCTGAGTAGGATGGTTGATTTCGTGATAGCATATGACGAAAAGCCTAGTGTAATGGGTGCGTTAATACTGTACGCTGGGCCACGGCTGTCATCCCGATGCATGCCTTTCCTGACGCTCAGTAATAATGCCCTTGAAGAGTATGTCATCGCAAAGCTTGCATACCAGCTATTCCTTCTATTGCGTAGCTCATATCCAAGCCTGAACGTGGTCAGTCGTAAGTACCTAGGCTTCCAGCATCATCAGGCCACGACTCAACACGTCGCATAGCGGAAATCCATGGAGGTCGCCACCCTCACTCGGCATCAACAGAAAAAACAGCCTTCACACCCAAATGATCCGTAATCCACGGCTTGTCGAAGCCCAGCCGCACAATATCTTCCCGCTCCCGCTCGTTTTGAATCTGCACATCCACACCAAACCGTTCGAAAGACTGACAAGTCACCTTACCGCAGAACAACACTTTATCCATCCTACAAGTGCCGAACCGCTCCCTCTGCGCGGTCGCCGCCTGCTGGCCCCACGTATGTCCCGCCTCGGCGTCGTCTTCGCTCCCACCCATTTCGAGGTAGGCGTCTTTGAGCTCGTTATCGGAGTGTAGGTGCTTGTCGAAATCCTGGATCGCGTTTAGATCTCCCGCGAGTATCGACGCGTGGACGTCTGGGCTATGCATGTGCCGCGCGCACAGCGCCAGCTGCGGGGGTCGGAAGAGCGGGTCGAGGGCCAGGGACTCCAGGTGGGTGTTGCAGAGTCGCAGGGGTTTCTGCTGAGGCTTCTGCGGCTGCGTAGTGCCGAGGCTGAGGTCAACGAACAAGCCGTCCCGCTCCATTCTCGTTTTGGAGTAATGGATGCGGAAGCAGGCTTGGATCGCCAGACGCTTGTCCACCAGCGTCGTGGTACCGTAGTGGCCGGATTGCCAGTACTGCCTATTCAGATCCGTGACGTGGAAACTCTCCCGTACGTAAGAATCCGAGGTTATGACTTTGAGGTCGGACTCTAGGCACTCGCTGAAGAAGATCACGATCGGGATCTCGCTTGCTTGCGCGCTGCAGAGTTCCTCCAGGTGGCGGATGGCGGCGAGCATGCGGGAGTCACCGTAGGAGAGCATGAAATCGATGTTCCAGCTGTAAAGTGCCAGTCTGCCTGGTGCTGCTGGTTTCGGCTCGCCTGCTGCACCGCTGGAATCAACCCCGGGCTTCGTGGCTTGCCATCCGCCGTCTACCCAGCGGTAGTACGGTTGATCATGAGGTTCGTCAGGCACCCACGGCACCGCAGCCTTCTTCCGCTGCTCGACGATAGCGATGGACTGCTTGACGAGCTCGTCCATGCTCGGCTCGTGCGAGGGACGGCCGGAGTGCAGCACACGCTGTAGCGGTGTGAGCAGGCTGGAGAACATCAGTTGGTGAGCTCGCCTATCACGTAGACAACGTCTTGCCCTCTACGTAGTCGCGACCAGGCAAAGCGCACATGTAGCCGGGCAACGTCTTTGCCTCTACCCTGTTCTTACCCTACAGTCCATGGAATGCCCTGTCGCTCGTGGCGGCGAGGTCGCCTGAGTTAGTCGGTATCCTGTTCCAACAACGATGAATGCTGACAGATCAAAATCGCACAGGAACTTCAGGAAGGAAGCGTGGGATGCTGCCCCATATACATATACGGTCCGTGCACGTTTTTGCCTGTTTTGAACCTCATTTCGCGCGTAAACGTACTCCATTCACAAACACGAGGAAAGCCGTTCTACATACTAAATTATTCATGTCGACACCAAGAGTGAACGACAGCGTAGTCAAGAAGACAACGGTTCGGTCAGCGCCGGCATGTAACCCTCCGTGGCTTTCCGAGGGCGATGGCAGCTACCATTTACCGACAACGACCTGGTCAGGACGGTCAGGTTTGCTGTATCGTGATTCCTCACACGACGGGGCACATGATCGAAGTAGCCTCTCGACGTATACACGGACTTGGACGATCCATTCTCTCGACGAGCGTGTGATATGCAGTTCATGGAATACTGGTCAATGTGGCATTGGACCTCTGGGTGAACAGCCTCCACGCGGCTCGTTGCATATTGTCACTATGGTTCAGAGATGTGGAAAAACGATGCGTCTAAAGACTGGAGCATGCAAGAAAAGCCGAAGGTGTACGAGAAGACGGAGACGCACGCAGAGTTGCTCCCACCTTAAGCTGATTCTCGGCAGCTTCTTGAGAAAAGAAGTCGTCCACTGTAGCCACGTCAAGGCTCCTCGGGGCCCATGGCAGATCTTTGGCGGAGGCGCCGCTTGCTGGGGTGCCATGTGACTACGTGTTTGGGACCGTTCTAGGCTACAGTCACTGGATCACCTTATTACTGCCCGAATGATATTCGGCGTCCCTCGTTGCACATCTCTGCGCATTCGCTTATATCCTTATACAACGACCCGCCCGGAAATATCACAGCAACGCAGTGCTATGATACCTGCGGTTCCCAGCGCCAACAACATACGCAGCCACCTGTGCCGGAACCTTCGATGCCACGAAACCGAGCCTTCGCGCCCATAACCCACAAGCACAGGCACCGACACCACTCCGCCACGCCCTCGAGAACAACCCACATGGCTCCCAATCTCGCCGACATGCCTCTCGGCCCACTCCCCAGTCTCCCACAACCCGACCGCGACGGCATCCGGACCCGCGAGCCAATCCCAGCCGGCCGCTTCATCCTCGGAAACAGAGTCCTAGTCCCTATGAAAGGCCCAAAAGGTATAGGCATCTACATTCAAAGCCAGGAAAGCGCGGACGCCATCGACTTCCACCCCTGTGAAGGCCGCGGAGGAGGAGGAAGAGGAGGAGGTGGTGGCGGCGCAGCAGCGACGTCGAAGGGCCGCCAGCGCCTGCAATCCAGCGGACAGGATCCGTCGACGTACATCCCCTACGACCCGCCGCAGGCGCAGCAGGCACGCGGGGGGACTGATCCGGTGGACCCAGCGTGGAAGGATTTGCTCATGGAGCTGTCGGTCTTGGACACGAGCACTCTTGGCGAGCGGGAGAGGTACGAGTTGAGTATTGGCCGGGTCTTTCCGATGCTGAAGTATATCCGGGATGTACCCGGTGAAGCGGGCCGGGAGTGGCATGGCAGGATGATGGTGGTGGTGGAGAAGCTGGGGATGAGTGGAAAGTTTGGGGATCTGGATTTGGGAAGGCCGAAGGGGTTGTTTGACGATTTCGGTCTGTGAGGGACGGGGTGGAGGGACGTGGTGGGAGGTATGGGCTGGAGACGAGACTAATCGAGCGCGTAGCCCCGAGTGACAATGCATGCACAAGATCTTCCGAAGGGCCTGCGTGAAACCACGTAACTCCATTGCAGGGTATCATTAGCAATCAAACATCCCACAAGCGCTATGAACATGCAATCATACCGCACGACAACGGTGAGAAGATGCCTTAGGTTATTGTCATCACCCAACCTTACTCAACCCGAGGCCTGCCGCTTTGGTCTTCACACGCCGCTCCTCTGCTCCCGCACCTTCGCACGCGCTCGCTCACGCCTCTCACCCTCCTGCCTCCAAAAACTTCCCAGCGACAGAATCTCCGCTAATATCCTCTCCCTCTCCTGATCGTCCATACGCCAACAAAGTACCACGTCCACCACTCAATCCTCCACCCCCCGGGCCGAAAACCAGCTGTAGTAAAGGCAACACCACTCCCCACCCTTTCCCATCAGCCAGAAGATGGTACAGGTACACAGCGGTAGTGGTGACGGTGTTAGCGGAGAGGGGCGGAAAGCCGCGATCCTATCGGCTCTCATCCCGGATCAGGGCGACGATCATGCTGTAGAGGTAGAAGAAGAACATGAGGAGGTGGAAGCCGAGCTTGGCGAAGGATTCCTTCTTGTGGGCGTTGAGCTTGCGGAAGATTTCGGTGGCGTCGAGGAGGTGGGTGTGTTCGAAGATTCTGGAT